>WOFM01000166.1:315137-565320 GCA_011428145.1 Ericerus pela
GAGAGAAGACCACGAAAAGGAATATTAAAGAAATCTGGTAATAAAAATAAAAACAGTAAAAATGTGACATTTACTGACGAAGCTTTATTAAAAGGAAAGGATTGTTCAGAATGGAGAAAGAAATTCGAATTAAAAGACCCAGAAAAAAGAAGAATAACCTTACAAAAGATTCAATTAATTACCCAAAAAAAAAACGTTTCGAAGAAAGCAAATTGGTCAATAGGTGTGATGAGGGAAAAAGAATAACACAACCTTTGTCTCTACCCCGAGATATTAAGAAACCGAGTGAGTTAAGTTTGGAGGAATACGTAAAAAGATACTCAGAACCACCACCCAAACCACTGTATTATAACCCTTGTAATTTAATCCGTAATAACTATAGATAATATATACTGTAAGGACCATTTACATACATATTTTCTTCCCCCTAAAAATTATAAAATTTTTTTTTACTCACCAACTACCAATCATCCTGCGCATTGTGAGTAGCAGCCCTACCAGCGTTTAGCTTGGCCTCGCCATGCTCCTCAGTTTCAGGAGAAACTGATCTACGCCTAAATTGTTGATGTCGAGGAACCAGGAACATTCGACGATTAGACACAATCATTTTGCTGGGTCCAGCACTAGGCTCGCTCCTTGGAATGGCCCCACGCAGAACTAGAAGATCGTGAGAAATGGTTAATTTCTCCGATGGTTCCAGAACACGATTGACCTCGATGATATGAGGAGTATCGTTAATCACAATCTTCCGCCAGTAAAAACGAACGAGATAATCCACCAAATACTGGAACTGAGATCTATCCATAATTGTGTTAGCGTAAGGAGTGTTGGTAACTGCAAAGCAAACTTTGGCACCGAAATTGAGAGGTTGCATGGCCATTATAACGGCAGTTAGGAGATTCAGGCCAATGGTGTATCCAGTAATGTCCGACGGGTTTATATCAAGCGTTGAAAAACAAACAACAGAACCCTCCCACCTCCATAGGCTTGCCTCCAGAAAAAGGAAGCTGAACTGTGAGGCGAGTTGCACCATTGATTGTAGACAGCACTCACATAAACTCTGAGGCATCACATGCCTCCACGATCCAAACAAGGTGTTCAACGAGTCGCCAGGAAAATTTTTTCGGTACTCATCCACTCCTGTTGGACCGTAATTGGCTGCCAGAAACGAATGTATGGCTTTAAAGATCTTCCAAAAAATAATAACCCCAGTAAAAAGACACGGACAACGCAGATACGGGAGAGATACTTGAGTCAGCATAAAACACTCTGACATTTCAACAATCCCGTTATCTGGAACCATGAATTTAGGGAGAGATCGTAGCTCAGCCGGAGTTGGATACATGGGAGTTTCCCGTAAAACATCCTCGCTTGCTCGATCTGTACCTAAACTCATAATCTTATCGTATTTGTAAAATAATTCTTTATTAAATTTCATAAGAAAAAAAAAGAGCAAGAAATTTAATATTTAAAACACAAAAAAAATTACGACTATTAGGAACTCAAATTATAAATCTAAAGGCGGACGAGGATGGAGAAAATCAAATCGAACTAACATATTAAATTCACCGAGAAGACTGCGATACCTCCATATATATAAAAGCGATAGATGCCTTTATATAATGAAAAATAATGATGCTAAAACATATTTTCTGAGTTATGTAGACGACATATTAATAGCATCAAATTCACAATCAGCCATTACTAGAATAAATGAAGAGCTGCAAAAAGATTTTACAATTACGATTACTAATAACCCAAGATTTTTTGTGGGCCTGGAGATAGTCAGAAATATAGAAAAGAACACTATAACAATATCACAATATAAACATATAGATAAAATGATCAAAAAATTTGGAATTTCTGAACTCAAAAACACCAATACACCCATGGAAATGGGATTAAAAATAGATAAAATACAAAATGGCAGGGATGATACAGAATATAGATCGATGATAGGGGGACTACTTTACTTAGCGAGACTTATGAGACCAGACATATTATTCCCAGTAAATTTTTTCTCCCATTTTCAGAATAATTCGAATGATACCTTAAAAAATTATGTAAAAAGGATATTCAGATACGTAAATACAACCAAAAATTATAATCTAACATATACATCAAAAGGGGACGGAATACAAGCATACATTAATGCCTCTTACGCACCCCAAGTCGATGACACGAATATAGAATTACAAAATCTTAGTAAAGGGAAGTCAATAACTGGATTTATGCTATTTGCCTATGGAGACTTGGTGGAGTGGAATTGCTGCAAGCAAACGATTCACGCTTCATCGAGTACTGCTTCCAAAATAATTGCAGTTTTTGATACCCTCGATACGATAAAAGTAATGCAGTACATGAATTTTGAGATTTTTGGGGAAAAACTAATGGTAGATATTATGGAAGACAACATTTCCACACAAAAAATATGTTCTGGGGGTAGTCAAAAGAAGTCGAGAGCCCTGATGATCAAATGCTACTCGATTTTGGAAGCTTTTGAGGAGAAAATAATATTTTTTAGAACAGTAAGCTCCGAAAATCAATTAGCAGATATACTAACAAAATCATTAGATCGCTCAAAATTTGAAAATATAATTGTGAAAATACTAAACGAAACCGACATATACACATAATATAATAATTTATTTCGAAGTCAATATATGTACAGAATTTTCCCATTTCAAATGCAAGTCGTCAAATGTTCAAAATGTAAGTCATAACACGAAAATATTTGCTGAAAAATTGGCCTTCAATTATTGTCAAAAAGAGTACTTCATAATACAATTTACTAGAAAATACATGCAACAGATAAATCCAAGGTTTCTCGAAAATTGTCACAAAGAAAAAATCATGAAAATCGAGCAAGAAAAAACCCTACAATTCGTATAATAAAAACCTTATACACTTTCCAACTAGCGTGAGAGAAATATACGAAATATTCCCACACAAATTTATGAAAGGAAACTCTCTAACAATAAACAGAATAGAGATTAAAACCCATTACATGACCGCAAATTAAGATAAACCGAAAACGTTGCCTTATCATAGAACATATTAAACGCCACTTCAAATACAATGCAAGGTACGAAAGATAATGAACGATGCAACGTATATTATTCTACAATCTTTTTCTTGTTTTATTTTTAAGATAAAATACGAAACGTAACGTTCTTTAGAATTCATCGAACCCACAATCAAAAATACCTTTGTGAATTTTTTCTTCTTTTATTTTTTTTATTCGTGTAATATATGTTCGTGAATATTTTTTCTATCTCGAATATTTTTTTTCTCTCGACTCGAAATATACGAGCGATGAATCATTAATTACTCATAATACATTAATTTTTTTTTGCATGTTACCAATCTTTATATTTTTATTTTTTTTATATATACACCATACACTAATTTATGACACATTAATGTCCAATACTTTATGCATGTTACCATTTTTATATATTTATTTATTTTTATTTTATTTGTTTACTTTTCAATTGAAGCACAGCAATAAATTTTTTTAATCTAGAAACCTAAGTTACCGTAATAATACTCAAATAATGTTGGGATACGATTCCCTCACTGCCTCACGAACATGTAACTGTACATTAATCAACACTGCATGTAACGCATTACATTTATTGTTTCTGGATGTGGCAACACTGATGGCCAGAATAATATTTTTCCGCCACTGCTCGATGGAGAATGTTCTCCGCTCGTCAGTCGTTGTACTAAAGTCATAAATAAACCTTTTTTGTTGATAAATGTCCGTGCTTAGTTTTTCTTGGATGAAACGATCGAAACTAACTTCAACATGGTAGTCAGAGCTGCGTACCAACGAAAATAAGTGTGGGATTCAAAATGTGTTCGTGTTAATCGTGTAATTTGCTAAATGTAAAAAAAAGTTTTTGTGTTTCACGCAAAGTGAAAGGCTTAGTGCCGTGTGATACTTCCACGCAAAGTGGAAGAAAAGTTAAAAGTTCGTGAACGCAAAGTTCGGTTCCAGTGATTAAAGGAATTATCCTGGAAAATTGAAAACTCGTAAATCAAATGAATCAAAGGTAATAGTCAAAATTAATGAAAACATCAGTGAAATCTTGGGCACCGGTTAAAACGTCAAAGTCGAGAGTTTGGTGTAAGCAGATCAGGTACGAGAGAATCCTGTGGTTTGGAAAACCGGCTTGCAGAGTCAAAAACGGCTGGCAATTATTCGTACTGTGTTCCGAAAAGGAAATCGAAGTCAAAAAGTCGAAAGTCTGAAAGTTGCAGCGTCAAAAGTCAAAGTCAACATCGCAGCGGAATAGAAGAAAAACGAAAAAATACGAAAAGGAAATCGAGATAAGTAAAGTTTAGAATAATTAATTAGTAATCGGTGTGATTTTTGTTTCAAAATTAATAGTAAAAGTTCGAAATTTAAGTGAAATAAAGTAAAACGTTCGAAATATTTTCCTGTTGACTCTCATCCAAAATTAGAGGAAAGTTGAAACTTGAAAGGTATCATTGGTAACCTTTCAAACTTTATCTTGTTGGTCGAAAGTGGTCGAAAAAGGGAAATATTTGTTGAATGAGATACATATTGTATAATAAAAGAAAAAATTATTGAACAACCATTGACTTTAGTGACAGATTTTTCCTGTTCACAATTTACAAAGAGTACTTCCAATCGATAATAGATAATGAATTATTTCCTTTCAGCATTAACCTTTTGTATTTCTGTTGAATAATTTTTGCCTTGAAATTTAATTTATGTTTTAACGTGTTCAACAGAATTATTTTCGTTCTGGAACAAGATCCAAAGCTGAAACCAATTTCAATTTAAAAACTTTTTGGCGATAATATACCAGAATTTCGATAAACTGAGAAGAAATTGAAACAACGGCGGAGAGATCAACTCATCGTCAGCGACAGTTTTCGTAAGAATTAATTAGAGTATTGATTAATTATTAAGAATTGTAATATAACATTTGACTTGCATTCCCGATCGAGCGGCTGAGACCGTGTTTTGCATAATCGTGCGGTTGAGACCGTGTTACCCCTAGATTTAAGTGCTCGTGTTTCTGAGGTAGGAATAATAAACCCCGATAGAAAATTTTAACAATATGTCACGTTTCGACACAAAGAAAGTATTTGACGGGAGGAATTATGACGCCTGGAGGACCATGATGGTCTCCACACTTTATGCAGAGGGGTTATACCCAATCATGCAGGATACTGAAACAGAGGTACTATTTTTGGGATTAGAGTTGAACAGTTTTTTGAACCCTGAATCTATTAATGCAAACCCAGCAACTCGTATGATATATTTCCGAAATCAGGAAAAGGGAAAGGCCCTCATATATCAGGGATTAAATAATGAATTAATTGAAAGAGTAAAAGACCTAAAAACAATAAATCAGATCCTAAAAGTTCTCGATGAGAGATATAAAAGTTGTACACAGGTCACATATATCAACGCAAAACAAGCATTCCAGAGATTGAAATTTAACAGCGATGGAAATATGAGAAGTTATTTAGATGTTTTCTCGAGGTCAGCCCAAAAAATAAGGGATTGTGGGAAGAACCTGGATAAACAAGAGGAGATAGAACAGCTCCTTATCTCACTAAATATGGACTATGACATGACTAGGCTAAAGTTTAACACTTTAAGTCAGAATCAAAAAACAATTGAAACTCTCCACGCCATGTTAATTGAAAGATCGGATAGGTTATATGACGAGAAAAATTCAAAATATAATAATAATAATAAATTTCGTAATTTCACAAATAATAATAAAAACCAAAGATTTCAATATGGTGGAAATTACAATAGATATAATTATACAAATAGAAATCAAAACCATAACCAAAACATAGATCAGGGGAAAATGAAACATAATAATCAACAAACAGAAACATCTCAGTATAATAATAATAACTATGAAAATAAAAAATACGATAATAACCAAAATCAAAATACTTTGCCAAATTCAAGTACATTAGTCTGCTTTAAATGTCATGGCAAAGGACATATAGCTAAGGTATGTCCATCAAATAAAGAGGGTACAAGACCCCAAAATAAATTAGATGGACCTGCACAAAATACGATATTTGGACGAAGTAACACCAATAATAATAACAATAAAAACAAAAAAGAAAATGACGTTCAGTGGTCAATGATGATCAGATATAGAGATCAAGGACCAAATAATAATTCAAATAATAAATTAATAAATCTAATAACATCAAAAGATACAAAACAGGAGCCAGACTCCAATTACATTCCCCTTACAAAAAGGATTATGTTAGATGGTGGAGCCGTAGCTCATGTTATATCAGACTTGTCGAAGCTGTCCAACTCAATAATGTTAGAAAAATCTATTGAACTGGAATGTGCAATTCAAGATACACTCTTAGTGGCTACGCACATAGGTACAATGTTTATCAGAGTAGAAAACTCAGAACGTAACCAAAAAGTCATAAGATTAAAAAATGTACATTATGTACCATCCCTAAA
Organism: Ericerus pela; assembly: GCA_011428145.1. NCBI lineage: Eukaryota > Metazoa > Arthropoda > Insecta > Hemiptera > Coccidae > Ericerus > Ericerus pela. The sequence goes on from WOFM01000166.1 coordinate 321,628, forward strand.
TGTAGACCTGATGTCAGGGATCAAAATAACTGAAAATAGGGCACTGGGAATAGATCAGAATTTCTCTGCGGCACATATATATGTCAGAGGAACAAATGAAATAGTGTTCTCGGCCCCAAAAATAAGGGGGGTATACATGGTCAAATACGAAATCGTACCGGAATCCACAGTTAACATAATAGAAGATGAAGATGAGTTAAATAAAATATGTCCTTATAAGAATGAGTCGAATAAACTGGCATGTATGCCTAATATAAATTCCCAGGATGAATGGATGGAATATGAGATAGAGGAAGAAATTATTGAGGAAAGTCAGGAGGAAGTGGAAGAGAATATAGAGAACACAAATAATAATACACAAAATAACATAAATAATAATAATTTAAATAATAATGACATAATAAATGTCAATGACGAATATAATAATAATGATTCACATAATAATAAGATAAATGAAGGCGATATTGAACCGAATGAGGATGTAGGTACGAATGGTAATGAAATAATAAATAATAACAATATAATAGACAACAACCAAGAAGTAAGCCAGGATATAGAAAGTCTGAAAATAGATAAAAAAATGATATGGCATAGGAGATTGGGACATTTGTTGGGAAAAAATTTAAAACTATTAACAAAAGTCTCAAGGGGTATTCCAAACGGGATCACATTCCGCGATGACGAATTTAGCCTTTGCGATATATGTGTAAAGGCTAATTCCAAAAGGTTGGGACATAGTGGAAACTGGACAAGACCCGAAAGAAAATTGGAACTCGTTTCATCGGATACTATGGGCCCCTTTTCACCAGGAATATACGGTGAAAAGTACATTTTAATATTTGTGGATCATGCCACAAAGTATACGTTTATCTCTACCATTGAGAAAAAATCAATGGTTTGTGAGGAATTTAGAAAATTGTATATGAAGTTGAAGTCGAAATTCCCAGATCACCCTATAGCCACCTTAAGATGTGACAATTCTAGGGAATATCTTGACTCAAATATGAAAACATTTTGTGAGGAGAACGGTATGAACCTTGAGCCTGTCGTTCCGTATTTGCCAGAGCTGAATGCAATGGCTGAAAGACAGAATCAAACGATAATGGCTAGAACTAGGGCCATGCTGTTCGACTCCGATCTGAACTTCAGTTATTGGTCATTGGCTGTTTTGACGGCTGTTTATATCATAAACAGAAGCCCAACTAGGGCCAATAAAGACAATAAAACCCCGTTCGAAATGTTTTATGGCATAAAGCCTGATTTATCCAATATGAGAGTTTTTGGATCTCTCGCATTTAGACACATCCCTATAGAAATCCGTCAACAGCAGGCTACAAAAAATAAAAGAAATAAAACCAATGTAGAACATCCGAAATTAACACAAAGATCTAGTAAGGGTATATTCGTGGGATACACGAATAGTGGGTACTGTATAAGGAACCCGTTAATAGACAAATTGCACGTTACTTGCGATGTTAGATTCGATGAAACGAGAAATATCACAAAAATAATAAATAAAGATGATAATAATGATACTATACAGGGAAACGATAATATAATAGAAACCCCTGTAATATTAAACCTATTTAAGTCAAGATATAAAAATTACATTGAGGACCACATCCCTCAAAGATGGGAGTATGTCGACAATAACCCTTTTAGGGAAGAATGGCGACAAGCTATAAATGACGAGCTGAAATCATTGTCTGATATGGGCGTGTGGGAAGTTGTACCCAGGGAGAGAAATGTGAGGTTAGTAGATACAAAGTGGTGTTTCACCACAAAACCCAACAATCAAGGCATTCACATACCGAAGGCCAGATTGGTTGCAAGGGGTTTCAAAGATCTCACCCACTATTCTCTAAATGAGACATATGCCCCAGTGTTCCAATACTGGCTTATAAGATGGATGCTATCGATCACAAATAAATATAACCTACATATTACACAATTCGATATAAAAACAGCCTTCCTTAACTCTGAAATAAAATATCCTATTTTTATATCTAACCCCAAGGGATGCCAACTAGGCAAAAATAAATGCCTAAGACTAATCAAGTCAATATATGGACTGAAAACGTCTTCCAAAAGTTGGTACGACCTATTGAATTCCACGATAATACAAGCGGGATTTGTACAATCTAAAATAAATAGATGTCTATATTTAAAAAAGGATGATACTGGTGCAATGGCATTTTTGATAGTCTATGTGGATGACATGTTGTTGGCTAGCAACCACGACGAGTGGACACAAGACTTGATAAGTATCTTCAAGAAAAACTTTACTTTAAAAATAGAAGATAACCCTACTTTTTTCGTGGGATTCGAGATAAGTAGAGATATAATAAAAAAAGAAATAATATTAACCCAAAATAGATATATAGATAAAATATTAAGGAAATTTGGCATGGCGGAATGTAAACCGTCAACCACACCAATGGAAACGGGGCTTAAAATAAAGAAGCCAACGAACGGTTTGGATGACACTGAATATAGGGCCATGATAGGGAATTTGCTATATGTGGCAAGACTCACCCGCCCGGATATTGCGTTCGCCGTCAACTATTTGTCGCGATTTCAAGCATCCTCCAATAGTGAAATAAAAAACTATGTTTGTCGTATTATTAGGTACCTTAATACAACAAGGGATTTCTCTTTAGTATTCCACTCCGACCAAACTCAAATTAAAGCATTTGTCGATGCGTCGTATGCACCCGACATAGACGATTCACCCATAGAAATAAAAAAATTGGAGAAAGGGTGCTCCACTACTGGCTATATGATTTTTGTAAACGGAGACTTGTTAAACTGGGCCGTTCACCAGCAAAACTTGGTTGCAACCTCGTCAACTGCAGCTAAATTAATTGCGTTGAATGACGCACTGGACGACATATATGTGATCTGGAGACTCACTGAGAGCGTTTTTTCTATAACCGACTCAGTGCAGGTGTATGAGGATAACATATCCGCATCACGCATTGCATCTGGGGGAGGCCAGAAACGCTCCAGGTCACTAGCGATCAAATGCTATGCAGTTTTAGAAGCATTTCAAAATAAGTTAATAATATTTAACGATATTAGGTCATCTGATCAGGTTGCTGATATTTTAACCAAGGCACTTGATCGGAAAACCTTTCAAAATATTGTTATGAGAATACTCCGGACAAGTCAACTTTTCGGCCAATAGTCTTAATTGACTCAACCCTCAAAATTTTTTGATATTTGGTTTTGGACTGCGGATGGGCGTCGGTCTTTTAGCGCCTATCGTAAACCGAGTGGTCCATCATTCGTTTCACAATTCATCTCACAATGTACAATAGGTTCCCCGTAGCTGCTCTGCCACTCTTATTGGTATCAGCATTCCCTAATATATACAATTGATTCCCACAATAGTACACTCATATTAAAAACCCCACACGACTAATTATAGGGACATATATATATATATAATAATATTTTTTCTACAGCTGACGATGAGGAGATATTGATCTCTCCGACCTGCCAATTTTTTTTATATTTTTTAAAATCAAAAATCACACAATACTTATAAGATGTGACACTATAACATAAGGTCATATATACCTCATGTTAACTTTTACAAGATATATTTAAGATAAAATAATATGACAATATATGAACCCATACACATTTATTATATGGCATTATACTAGTCAACGACATAACCAATTTTTATTCTTTGTTTGTTTATTATACCATTTTTTATATATATATAGTTTTTTTATATGACAACTATATGTAAAAATTTTTGACTGCTATTGCTTATTTCTTGTTTATATGTTTGTTTTAAATACATGCAATATGTGACACACTCTAAGTTATATGTTCGCTCGTCCGTTTTGAATCGCAGGGGGGTGTTGGGATACGATTCCCTCACTGCCTCACGAACATGTAACTGTACATTAATCAACACTGCATGTAACGCATTACATTTATTGTTTCTGGATGTGGCGACACTGATCGCCAGAATAATATTTTTGCCGCCACTGCTCGGCGGAGAATGTTCTCCGCTCGTCAGTCGTTGTACTAAAGTCATAAATAAACCTTTTTTGTTGATAAATGTCCGTGCTTAGTTTTTCTTGGATGAAACGATCGAAACTCACCTCAACAAATAATACGATGTGAATTTTTTTTGAAATTATTTTTATTATGCATATGTTCCTTTTTTTTGTACTTAACATTTTATTTTTCTAAATTGTAATAATTCGTTTATTTTCAGAAAACATGATGAAGTTCAATCGGTAAAATTTCAGGGGGGTGTTGATACGAAATCCCACCTTATCTCATTCATCATCATCATCACTGTCACACTATATATATATATATATATGTCATATGTACACTCTCATCACGAAGTGTCTCCCCTTCTACTTTCGATCGGATATCGCTGTTGCTTCGCCATTTACTTTTTCATTTGTGAAATATATTTTAGTCGCGAAATAAACGTCTTTAAAGAAGAAAGTCTCAAGTTCTTTTGATCCTCGTTCTGCATACCTTACATCAAATTTTATTTTAATTTTTTCACAGTTGAAAAAGAAAACATAGAACACAGTCTGAAGAAAATGAAGAAGGGACAGAAGTAGAAATAGAAGAAGGAATAGAAAAAAGTAACAATTTTAATGAAAACCCCTAAAAAATTGTAATGAACAACTGGTGAAGTTGAGTCAGACACCCGTATCCCCGTTCAAAATGTTAGTTTACTGGTTTGCTGTTTAAAAACACAAAGCTACCTGAACCGCATTTAACCGAATTAATTACAAATTTCTATGTAAAAATTAGAATTAGACATATTTGTAAGAATATTTTGCAAGTAGATAAAAACATTGATTTAATTGAAATTTTTGAACTTCTGAGTTTTATAAAACAACAACATTACCGATTTAATTCGTAATTAAAAGCAATAATTGTGGAAAGAAGAGACCTAGTCAAAGGAAAAGACAATAAGTATTTATAAATTTGATAATGAACTAACATTTTGAACAGGGATACGCCTGTTTGTTTTGAACATAGCTTTTTATCAGTATTAGCAGTCCAGTATGTATATAGTCAAAAGTTTGACATTTATGGTGTCTAAGGTCCATATTGACAAAGGTCACTTTAACTTCCTTTCACTTAAACTTCACTTAAAAATGACTTTTGGCACAATTTTGTATTTAAGATTGTAGTAACACTTTATTTTTACATTGGAACTCCCATAAGAAATACAATGTTCCCAAATTTTTAAGTACGAAATTGTGGAAAACACTTTTTTAAAGTGAAGTTTAACTGAAGGGATGTTAAACTGTTAAAGTGATGTTTGTGAATATGGGCCTAGCTTTAGAAAAGAAGCTTTAGGCTTTAAGGCTTTGATTTTGATGCTTAGCCTTTGAAGGAATGAATCAAGGGAAAAGAAATTTATTATTTAAATTAATTAAGATTAGAATAAGAAATTTTCTGTTCCCTCAGAAAACTTTCTTAATTTTTAACTTTGAACTGGAGGATTTGTTTTGTTATGATTATTTTGTGATCTTCTCGTTGTTTGCAGAGAAAGCTTCACTCGTATATTGGTCACGATTTGGAGGTATGTTTAGTGATGTTCCCCTTTCATTTTATATTTTTATCAATTTTCCCCAAATTTGAAAGTTTCTTCATTAATTTGTAGTTACCGTGTAATTCTTGGAAATTCACGTCCATGTTTTTGTTTTTACCCTAGTAGATATTGTAGATGACTGGTTTCTCACGATGGCATCGTCAACAAGAGGTGTGCAAATCGGAAACGGTTGGTTTCAACGAAAAATTAACTTGAGACCACAGCACAGAGGTGTTCATTTGGTTACTGAAGAAATTTTGAGGCAAATACCGGAATTATGTCAATTTTCGGTCGGTTTATGCCATTTGCAAAGTGAGTTATCATTTTTCTCTTTATATAATATATTCTGAAGAAAACTTTGTGTAATGCATTTATAATATTTTAGTTTTACATACATCTGCCAGTTTAGCTCTGAATGAGAGTTGGGATCCAGATGTCAGGTAATACATCAATATTTGAAACCGCACTTTTTATTGTATACGGGTTAGTACTAAATTTCATGTCAAATTTATTGTAGGGATGACATGGAGATGATGTTAAATAAAATTGTTCCTGAAGTAAGTTGAGTCATTCGTGTTTTTAAATGTTCACATATCAGATTGTTGAGAATCAATTTTTATGATCGATGACTTGTTTCAGGGCTTACCATATAGACATTCTTGCGAAGGACCTGACGACATGGTAAACTGATTTTCGTACTTTTGTCGGATTTGTAAAAATCCTTGAACAAATTCAAATAACTTTTTTTTTTCGTATTCGTATTCTTAGCCAGCTCATGTGAAAGCATGTTTCCTAGGTTCTTCGTTAACCATTCCTATAACAGATGGAAAACTTAATTTAGGAACGTGGCAAGGAATATGGTTGTGTGAACATAGAGATCATGCTGGAAGTCGTAAGCTAGTCGTAACTTTGAATGGTTGCCTTCATGATTCAACTCGTTCACCCACTAGTCCTGTATCACCCTTAGCTTCCACTAGTAGTTAAGGTATGTGTCGACAGATACCTGTTGATAATTTTAGGTTACGAAATCATAATTTTTATTCTCCGAAGTGGTTTACCTCAAGTAATTCTAAAGATTTTAAAGTCTTGAATATTATGTACTTTATTAATTCTTTAAGAATGGTTTGATGAGTGGAACTTTCTGATCTTTGTGCCAGTAAAACTGAAACAAATTATAATTGTTCAGTCGATATGCTAATCGTCAATTGTGAGTTTCAGTTTATTCTAATTTATTTTCCAGTCGCGTTGATTCTTTTTTCTTTCTCCTCCTCATAATTATTGAGATCATATGTTTGTTTTCTATCAGTTTATTCTAAACGGACGTAAATTAATGGCATTCCAGTTTTGAATTATTGAGGGTAGGGCTTTTTGTGATTTTCGAATCTATGTTTGAAAGAAATTGAACCATGAAGTGTTGAATTTTCTGTTCATAAATAAACGAATAAATAGTAGTAAGTTCGTTTGTGAGTTATAACACGATTACACCGTCGAATAATTTTGACAAATGAACCAAAAGTAAAATATTCTTACCTTTTCAATAAATTGTTTTTTGCCATTTCACAAATCCTAGTTAGAACTTATATCTTCAGTACCGCAGCACTTTTCGCTGTATCGAACACAGCTGTTACTGGCGTGTTCGATGTTCTTATCTGGTTTTCCGAATAATTGAATATGAGTTTATACTACATGACTTCATGTTTTGTTTATACCTGATGAATTTTGACAATGAATGATTCAACTCCATCGTCGAGTAACAATTTCAACTAATTCCGCCAAATTATTTTTGGTGGTATCGATCTCTAAATTATAAAGTAATTCTTGTTGAAATTTATCAAGAAAACATCATTTGTATTTATTATTATTTATTATCTTCTCAAAAGTTTTTCTTGTTGGTTTTGATTGATTTTTATTTTATCTTATTTGTATATTCTATTGTAAATGTATTGATTTTGGACCACATATTATATTCCATTTTCGTTTTTCCGGAGTTATTGTATCGTGATTTTTCAGTTGACGAGTTGAAATTTGTCAACTTTTTTTTATCTACTGTTGAATACCCGCTGTTTGATGATTTTTTGTACTTTTCAGTTTTAAAAATACTTCTACTGAGTATGTTTCACAATTGAGTTGGAAAAATAAAAAGAGAGTTTACTTTTATTTTTGGAAATTTGAATAAATTATTAATGTAGTATCGCCCAAGTAAATAATTTATTTTTCATTTCAAAAAGATTCATTATTATTATTATTATTATTATTATTATTATTATTATTATTATTATTATTATTATCAATATTATTATTATTATTATTATTATTATTATTATTATTATTATTATTATTATTATTATTATTATTATTATTATCATTATCATCATTATTATTATTATATCGCATCTGCAATTCCGATTTTCTTCATAAAATGCATGGACTTCAAATATTTTATTTGGGATGAAAATACTTTTCATTATTTCTTGCATCATTTCTGAATTTTGTAGGTTAGGTATTAATTTTAATGTTGGAATTATGCTAGAATACAATTTTGGGTGCGAAGTTACGTATTACTTTGTCGTAATAGACTAATGGAGGATGATAAGAGAAAAATGAACTGTTTATTAATTATTGTTTATCCATTACATCTGCTTAACTTTTCAATTGATGTCTAAAAAATACATTCTCCTACTTCGTAAATTGTTCTAAACTTTTCTACGATGATTGCACAACAAGTGTATTGATACAATCAATTTATTTTCTTGAAAAGATGGAATGGAATAACTTTCGACTTCTAATACGAGGTATCTGAACGAACGGCAATTGATTTGAATTCATCTTAAAAGTGATCTATTGCTCTTGGTTTTTCTTATTCCTCCTAAGTTGATGCATGGTTAATTTCTCAGTTGAAATTATCTGCCAGGGATACTATTTTGTTTGGAGAAATAAATTTCTTCAGTTTAAACTCTAAGACTTGAGTTTTGAATGTTTTTAATATGATTGTTTAAGATGTGTTTATAATTTCAGGTAACTTTCAATAACATTGATCTTATTTTCTTGCAATTCTTCTTTGGCAAGAAGCCCCTCCTATTTGTTCTCCAATATTTTTCTATAATTTTGTCAGATTTTTTCGATGAGAACGTTCAATTTTTTCTCATAATTCTGCCTTTCATCTTTTTCGTTTTCCATTCGAATAATTCTGTTTTTGTTTCACAGAATTGATAGAAATATTTTTTACTTAAAAAATCTGCGCCAGTCAAGTAGTGAAGCTTAATTTTCCGCGTCATCTAAAACGCAAGTTACCAAAAAGAATTTCAATGCATTTTTAATTTTAATGTTTCTAAATGTTTTTAGTCGCGATATTTTTTTTAATTACATTTGTTATCGTATTTTTACGATCTATCTTTCGGAACTAAATTCCATCACTATCGTACACGATGCTAATTACAATAATTATATTAATATAAGATAATCGTGACAGTAAATTTGTTGAGATTTTTGTCGTTTTTCTGCCTGTTCTATTATTCAACTATCGCAACCGAACAAATTCGTGTATTATTATAAGAAACAATTTCGAAGTTTTACTGTACAAAGTTGTTTATTGCGATTTAATTTTAATTACACGTAGAAATTTGGTGTTTATTTTCATTCATTCTAATAATACTTTTTTTTGCAGAGTGTTATGCGTAATTTCTTCCATAGAGGTTGTTACTATTAAACAAAGTGCAATTAAATTTTTTTAATCAGTCCAGTCGTACGCTCGTGAATTTATTTCAGATCAGAATCGTAAAATTCTCATGGCCCCCCAAATAAAACTTACACAATTAATTAGTGGCAATTTTCATTTCAGAGAGGAAAAAAAAGAAGGTATTTAATATAAATCCGATTCGGTAGCGAATCCAGAGCCACAGTATCATTTTTTGGGTGGGGCAATGCTAATAATTTTGTGGAGTTTGGAATTTTTTTCTGTTTGCTCTTCAACAAAATTGGACGGTTTTTATCTGAATTTTGTGTCATACTTGCATTTTTGTTCATTTTTTTTGGCGTATGGAGAGGATTTCCCCATACCCATCGGGAGATCAGCGCTGATCTGATCATTGAGACTATGAGAAGTCATGGATATTTCTTTTGGTTTCTGCTCCTCCCCTAATTCGCCTGCAGATTTATCCTTAGTTGCACAAAACAATGAAAATTTCACTTAGGCATTCTTTCTCTTCATACCTATCTGGAGATCTTTAAAGTAACTATATCTAAGATGATTTTTAAAATTAAATTAATTTTCAACCTATAATGGCGATCGGGATTTGAACACCAAGCACCAGCTACGAGAAATTCCATAACAATAAAAATACGGTTCATGTTTACATACGTTCTTCCAAGTTTTTTAGATAAGCTCATTTTACGAACAAAAATCAAATTTTGCAAAACGTTGATGAACAGAGAACGGCAATGAGTCATTTCAATATTGATCAATAATCCAACTGTGAACAATTAATTTGAACTATTTTTCCATTGTCTACGAATGAAGTAAACGTGACTTAATATGGTAGCTAGAAGTTATTTTACTATTGATGTATTATTTTCTTTCTCATTTATTTTTTAACAATATTCGCGCTTTTGTCAATCCTTCAAGTGACGTGTACAAAATTATTCTGTGCGGAGTGTCGGTCCCTAAGAAACAAATTGTTTTACATCGTAGATAAATAAGTAATAATAATTATGCTTCGTCTATAGATGAGTAACTTGTACTTTTTTTACATTCCCCATTTTATCGGCGATTATATTACTAACAATAGGATTCTAGCATTAGTTTTTCTCCCAAAAAATGGTTCATTTGGGAAGTTAAAAAACCTCTAATGTTTCCCCCTGGTGTAAATCTAAAGGCCATCCATTTAGATTCAGCCATACTCGCAACGACTGTGGTTTTTGAGCCATAAGTAATATCTAATTTTTTAAAGAGTTGATCAACTGATTTACATTCCCTTATTTGTTTGGATATGTTGTATGTCATTCTTTCAATTATAAATGCCTTAGCACATTCTTGTTTTTTGAAGTAAGCTATCGAGGCATTTGAGTTTGATCTATATAATAAATTATCCATGTTATCCAAATAAACATTTAACTATGGATGTGGACCAAAAACGTCCCAATATCCTGAACGACAGATCAATGAAATTATTCACTTCCAGTCAAGATTATGCTGCCCATCAGAAATTTTGACTGGTGGGCCCCTTATTGGACATATCCCCTCATTGGCAGGGATTACATAATGAACCTGCAGATTCCATACAGGTGGATGAGAACCTCCAGATGTACCACTGCAATCAGATAGATTTGGATTTTTCTCACCTGCCATAATTAAACTTTCCAGAGAACTAGGTAACTGGTCAGGGAGATTTGTAACATCATTCTCAGGAGACTCAATTTTTGTAAAATAAAAATAAAAATTTATTATTATACCCTGTTATAGCTAACTGCTTATAACAAATTATTTTTAATTTGGAAAATAAAAAATAAATTTGGAATCCTATTCAAAATTGAACATGAAAGATCAATTCAATTTCAAACTTGAAAAATAAAATAAAAATTGAAAAGTGTTTTGAATGTTATCTTAAAATTAATTGTTGAAAAAGGTTCGTTTGGATTTGAAAATATTTAACAAAGGTATATTGATATGAAGAATTCAATTTTAAACTTGTTCAAACTGAATAACGAATTTTATCTTTTATAATATGGTTTTGTAGAATCTTAAAATTATTGTTTAAACATGAAAGTTTAATGTGTAAAAATGATTTTTTTCTGAAAATTTTATGTTGTAATATGAATTTTTATAATGGATTTTTTCGATCAAATCGTTCTAAAATGATTTGAAAAGATTCTATTGAATCCAAAATTTAGAGTACAAAAATGTTTTTTGATATTTCCAAAAAATTTACTGTTTCAATTTCATTTTTATTTTCAATACTTCCGCTAATGTTAACTGAAAATTTTGCAAGACTAATTTCTCCATTAAGTTTTCCAATTTGGAAAATTGATGATATTTACATTTATCCCTATGATTTCCTCGTTTTCAAAAATAGTTTTTAATTTTATAAAATGTGATTCTGTAATTTGAGCGGTGCCGATATAATTAATAGCAAACTCACGCCAAAGTTTAACCATTCGCAAAACATTAAATGAAGTCTTTTACCTAAAAGAGACAAATCCTCCCTGTGATAACCTCACTAGATTTTTGCCAATTTAGGGGGTTCCCAAATGTATTAACTAAAATTCTATGAGAAAAAAAATCTAATTACGATGATGCTCTATGTCCCATAAATTTATCCAATAATCACCCTCACATTCTGCCACAGTAAATGAAATATATAAACAAAAATTATCGAAGTATATATTACCAGTTAGTTGTAGGATGTCATAGAATACTTCCCAAATCAGATCTCAATTATGTGGAATTTTATCCTGTGAAAAGAAATGAAAAAGCCTGATGTCTTCCTCTGACATACAAAGATTCAAATACATTCAGAAATTGTGTACATCCAGCCAAAAAATTCGATAAAAATTCTTGAAGAACGATGAACAACAAACGAATCAGTAGATGAACAATGTTCCAGGATCAAAACTTGACTTTTCCAATAACAAATTAAGCTTAAATGAAATTGGAAAACGCCTTATAGGTATGGATGATCCAGGTCCGATGTATCACAAATCCCAGCAAAAAATGAATCCAGGAAAATCACTTTGCCATAGTGGAAGATCTGGAAGCGACAAAAGTGAAAATAGGCGGCAAAATTATTCTCACCAATATGGATGGCAAAAAAAATGATTCAACGTTAACTACGCAAATTAATTTTTAACAACTTTAAAAATTACAATTTGTTGCACAAAATTTCACTGTTAAGAGTCATATACTCAATAGAAATGACACTTTGAAAAAAATAACCTTTTTAACTTAATAAAATTTACTTACAATTTCATTAATTTTGAATATATAAGAAACACATTGACATTACAACAAAATCTGTTTTCACAAAAGAAATATATTTATCGAACGCTGTAACTCTACCAAAAACAACCATTTTAACACAACTTATTCCCCAATCGATCAATTCTCTGCCACCAACACAACTTACGCAAACAAGTAGCGAACAACATACAATGTATTAAAATTACAATATAGAGGATACGACGATGCGCAACATTTACGCTTAAAAAAACATGGGATAAAAAGTACTTGACTTGAAAATTAAGAGTCTGTAACTTTGAAGTGATCATCATCAACAGTTGAATACGCATGGCCTTCAGTAACAAGAAAATCTAGCACTTTTTCGATCTCAACGAGTGGTATCTGTTTCTGCAGAGCATCGAATATATGATTTTTATTCAAGCCAATATCAGTCTTGCAACCCCGTAAAATTCTATAAACCTTCATTTGATGAGGAGGTAATGATAGGCCGTCCGAAGACGAAAAATTCATATCCGTTAAAGTTTGATTGTTATCGAAAACGTTATTCGTTCTTTCCGGACTAAAAGATCTGCAATAAGATATAAAGTACATTCAAATGATAAAAACTCATTTCGAAAATGACAAAATTAAATTCGTACTTCAATTCTTCCGCCTTAAGCGGTATTTGAATCACTTGCAAATAATGATACGTTAGTTCCATCAAGTTTTCAATAGGAACAACGTTGTACACAAAAAGACAAGCTTTCCCTTCGTGAAAACGTTTTGTTCCGGTCATTCTGCAGTAAGTGTTCTCAATAACGGTAGAATTTTGACCATCACCACGGTCTCCTTCCAACCAAAGCATGCCACTGATCCTGCCACTCCAATCTTGAATAGTGTAAACAACTTTGGTAGATGTTACTTCAACAGATTTTACAATACCTATGACGGTCATCATGGACACCGGATACCCGGCAATTTGCATGTTCTCTTCGGTAGATTCGATAATTTGTTTGATAGCAACCCGGAACAAGGAAGATGGTTTTCTGGATGTTTTCACATCAGTGGATGGAGTTGATGGGCTGCCATAGCCGGAAACGTCGAAACCGCCGCCACTCTTACCGTAATCATCATCATCTGCCCACATCTTTCTGAAACGAAAATTTAGACTCTAAACAAATAGAGAAGAATTCAAATTTAGTTTACACTTTAGACAATCTTTTAAGACTGACATAGAAATCCGACGCACAGAAATTAATCTTTAAAAAAGACGAATGACTGTTCTCTTACAAATCCTCTCAATAATTTTTAATTCCTTCAAATTTTTTCACAACCGGAACGGAATGATTATCTCCACAAAACAAAAACATACTTATTTTATATTTAAAAAAAAAACGAAAAAGGAAACAGGCGCGCTTCGCGAGCTTCGCTAGACGGCCGAAAAGAATGAATGAAAGACGATTGAAAAAAACGAAAATAAATAAAACAAAAAATTCAAAACATAGATATATAGATGGGTGTTAGAGTTCCAGCTATGTATGATACTAGTTATATTTGTTGTTCTACACTCCACCTGCACTCGCTCACTAACTGTTAGCGCTACTACTTTCGATAACATAAACTAACACTTTCAGGTTGTACGAACAAACACGACTTTTTTCGTCCGTTCACCTGAGAACGTTGAAACTCGTTTCCCACTCAAACTGTAATCTCGTAATGGAGGGAGATCGTTCATCTTCCTCAAACTTATAATTTGTACTTCCGATCATTGCATTAAAGTATCTCTAACTAACTTATTCCTTTCTTTGGATTTCAACCTCACTTCAATATTATATAATATATTCAGGAAGTAGTCTGGTAGAAATTGGAAGCAGCTACAGAATTGGTAATTTTCATCTGGCAACTCTGACGAGCGTAAAGAATGATGATGATGATGATTTAACTCACCCGAAAAGCGAAGTTGAAAGGAAAAAGAAGGGACGAAGAAACAGATGTGTTTTGAAGAAAACCGTTACGTTTAGCCGTTTAGGTACTTGGTGTTGGTGGTACTAGGTATGAGGTATAAGAGGTATCAGAATTAGAATATAATATAGAAATTATACTGATCCTTCGTAATCATATTACTACAAATTTACCAACCGTTTGTGGACTTCGTTCGAACTGTGCGAATTAAATCGTCATCGAATAGTGCTCACAGTACGAATAGCAAATGCCGACTGCAAATTTTAATTAGACAAATATCAAAAATATATTGAAAGTACTTTCAATCTAGTTCTTTATCGACGTGTTTTCAATTGTTTAATTGTTTTACTTTTGTTGATGGCTGTGGGATTATCTAATATAATTATTTACTTATTTATCTATGCTTCTGAAGTCTTCTGTTTAAAAGGTGAAACTTTTCTTTTTTTCGTTTATTATCTGTATTAGATCGCAGGCTTAACTTTTGATTTTTCTTATTTCAGTATAAATGTTGCGTAGAAGAGTTCATTAAAGTCAATCAGAATTTCTTGGCAAGTAAGTACTACGTATAAGCGAATGCCTTGTTATTTTCTTCACGAATTGTTCCAAACCGAAAACGATATATTATACGTTCAAATTTTTGATCAATCTGTGGCATTTTATAACTCTTGGCCCTTACGATTTATCTTGTTTTATAGGAATCAAATAAAGTTCAATTGTAGAATTTTGTATAATTACCTATACTACTAATGACCAATAAATAACATTGAACTGCTTATTCTATTCCTATTCCTGTTCGTACATAATTCAGAAATAATCAATACTAAAATTAAAATTTCGTTGTATTTTCTGGGAGGAAGATAGATACATAACATGAAAGTATCGATGTTAGTAAAAAATGAAGCTATCTCTCTTAATAAAATGTATAATATTGTTCTTACGATTGTAAAAGTTCATACCCCGGCCCACATCGGGAAAATGTCACCACTGTTAACTTCACTGTATTATGATGAAATAATGGGTAGTCTAAGAATGTAAGATCATCGTACATTCATTACGCAAATCGTTGGTAACTTTTTGCTCAAAATATTTCCGTAATGATTAGATTGGTCTTTATTTCCGAATGTATTCTCATTAAATTTGGGAAAAAAATTCAGTTTTCTCATAAAAACATTTTTTTAACCGTCGAGTTCGATGCATCGTAGCGAAGTAACTTTTTAACTCTTTACTCGGCAAACCACTAAAATTTTCGTTGATTCTTTCATTAGTTTTTTTGTCGCGGAATGCGAATCTGTGCTCTAAAGTTTTTTATGATGCACATTTTCGAATTTTACTCGCGGAACAGGGCAAAAAATTGTATGCCTAAGCCTGCGCTTTCTAGAGGAGTTCGAAAAAACTTGTCGAAAAAATATGGCTGGGTCAATGTTAATGCGACACTTAGTGTATAAGATTCTGTATTGATCTTGGTACTCCTGTGATATAATATATTTCGGGTTGTCAGGAGATATCAGCGCAACAATTTTAGGAAGGAGAAAAATTAATTTGTTCGAGACGAAATTTATGCCTTTTTTTTTTTTTTTTTTTTTCCAGTCATTTTATACCTTTAAGATGCGAAGTTTTTATTCGCCTACTAAAAACATAACTACCTCGGTGAGTCCGATATCGGAAGCCGACGAGACCATAGAGTCGCCGAATAAAACAGATTCGTCCATTCTCAGCGTGCTGACCAATCAGTTTGTGTCCGAAGCCAGTAACATACCCAGACGTCTGTACTGCCCGTTTTGTCTGTTCGATTTCGGATTCGATTTTCTGCTCAAAGCGCACATACGAGAGCTGCACGTGCTCGAAATAAAAAACTTCTCCGAAACCAAACTCGATTCGTTCACCTTCGATCCGTGCTGCTTTTGCCACGCCAAATTCTACGCGCGCGGTATTTTGCCTAAGCACATTCTGCGCCGACATCAAGAAAGTATTCTGCCGCTCATCTCGACGGTGGCCACCGCCTCGCCGCATTTGGTTGGCTGCAAATTCTGCCCGTATCGCACATCGTTGCGGCAACTCAAATTGCTGTTCATTCACGTCGAAAATAAACACGTCAACGATTTCGGAAAGGAGCTGACATCGTACAATTTGCGGATTAATGGCGGCGGCGGCACTCACGAAGCCACGTCTTCGCCGGATGACAAAAACCTGGTGGACGGCGTCCTCGACGAGGAAATCCAGAAGCTGTGCATCGCCAGCAACTCGAAGCGTCCGGCCGAGACGATCGAGACGCTGAAACCGATACTAAAACGCGCAACGGCGCAGACCAACGACGTTTACGATGCTTTGAATACGGCCGATCAGGCTTGGGCACCGCAAACTCGACGAAAGTTGCGATTTGATCTGCCAGATTTGTCGTTGTCGTCAACCAGCAGCGACAAAGAGAACGTGTCTGACGGTGGCGAAAAACCGAAACGCATTTTCGGCGCTCTGCGAATCATGAATCGAAACCATAAGCGTCAGAAACCGAAACTACTGACGATCACGCCGAATAAAGTGAGGCCGGAGCCGGAAAGAAGTATTCTGCAAGACATTACGTCGTTATCGACGCTGGAGTCGAGTTTCTCGCCGTCTGACGACGGTATCGATAGTTTGGACGTGATGCCGTTCAAGTGTGGCGTTTGTTTGCAGGCGTTCGATTGCAACGCGGTGCTGCTGAAGCACGTGAAACGTATACACGGACGTGTCACGTTTCAGCCACGATATCGATGCGGTCTTTGCAAGGCGAAATTCTACAGAAATAGTTACTTAGTGAAACACCATCGACTGCATTTGAAACCGAAATGCTTGAGTAACTACGCGTACTATAAACCGTTATAATTACTTATATTTCATCTAAGCTCGCTTTTTTCTCTCTTCGTATTCTTTGATAGAAATTTTGAAATGTGTAAAATTGTTGCTTTCTTCAAATGCACTTCGTAACGGCCGATTGATGAGAAAAAAACTGAATCATCTATCGAGAGATATTGTTGCCGAGTGTATTTTCCTACTTGTTTGAAGACGTATTCATCTTAGTGTGCGTGATTTAAAAAAAAAATGCACTAGTCGCAAGTTGTTAAGTTATATATTAATTATTTTATTATTGGCTTGTCAAACGAGCAACTAATTTTATATATAGCCTATTGCCAAATTAGTACACGCTGAATTTTTATTCTTAATTGTTGGTTTCCTTTAAGTTTCGTATTATTGTTCGCTTTTGTATTAAAAATGCTGATATTTAAATTGTTTTGCCTTTAATTATAGTTAGGTAGTCAATTACAGCAGGCACAAGTGCAGTGACATCGATGCATTTTTCGTTGAACGTTGGCGTAGGAAGACTTTCTAATTGAACCAGGTTTCGAATGGTCTACTTCATTAGCATAATGATGCATTCGGTCACCAGAAGCAGATGTGATGATTACTATATTATGGTTTTATAGGTTAGCCATTTTCTACATTATTTTTATCATTCTGACAATTTAATTGTAACTGTTTGCAGAATTGATAGAAGAAAATGAATCACGTGTTCAAAAAATCGAAATACAGTACCATAGTTTTAACTATGGTCTACTATAACGATCCCTGATATTAAGATCATGGTGGTAAAAAAAATTTCGAAAGGGCCTACTTGCGCCTATGATCTGACTCGAAAAGAAAGCGTTAACGTAGGAATGAAAATCAGAGGAAAATCCTATTGAAAAATAACGAATAATTAAGGGTTCCTGATGTCTACTGCAATTCGAAAATTTGGAACAAACTAGGAAAGTTTAAGATTTGCTGAAAAAAATCATAGAATATTTCAACGTTGTAGGTTTAATTTGTCCACCAATGTTATGTTAATTGTTTATTAATTACTTTGAGAAAGTGACGAGTTTGTAATATTTGTCATGATTAATTTTCATTTCTGGTTAAAACTTTCATTTTTTACTTTTCAAGAAAAAAGGCATTTTCAGATACCGAGTACTTTCCTGATTTCTAATAGAACTTATTATTTTTTTTGAAACATGCCGTACCATTTTTAAACGTTAGTAGAATTGCCCACTTCAGCAAAAAAACGCATGTCTCATAATTTTTCAGCTGTCATCCAAATCGTCTATTTACACTATTTTTATCACAATTCAAAATCACAAGACCGGTGCTTCAATTGCAAATTGAGAAATTATCGTTCAATATTCAGACTAATTAAAAAGTCATTATTGATTTAATAGTACCGTGGGGAGTCGACACTCGTGTGAAGTGATAGGGGCTCGCACCCCTCGATGACAGTCACCGTCAGAAGGTTGGCTAATTTTCGTCTCTGACGTTAAACCATATTGCACAAAAACACGTTTGAACGTAATTACTTGCAAGTAATGTACAAAAACCAAACAGTAGCTCTGTTTGATAGGACTACACCAACTTACACCAACCTACACCAGGAGAGCGATTCCACAAATTTCAGAATGTTATATGACTTTACGCCAAGTTTTACTTGAATATTTGTGGAATATCCCTACTGGTGTAAGTTAGTGTAATCCTATCAAACAGAGCTAATGAGTAATCAGAAATTACGGTGATGTCACTATTTAGAACACAAACCAGTCCGTTGTTTCTTATCTCGACAAGAAATTGATAAACCACCCTTATACACAGACGTATATATTTACTACATATGTGTATGTGTAAATAAGCCTCTATATAAACAGTCCAAACTGGCTCTGATATCACCAGTATTTGCCCAGGTTTTGACTTACCCATGTGTGTGCATATGAAGTGGCAGAACCCACAAATAATCTGTTGATTACCTTCTTGTGTAAATATTCTTTCACGACAAGGTATTCCACAAGTACCAAAATTCGATTTCTAAAAAAAACTGCGAAAAAAAAGTAAAATACCCTCTCTGTTTCCTTCATGACATTTTCGATGAATGTGTCCAGTATGTTATTTCCATTAGAATAATTCATTTCGAAAACAGGCGCAAAATTAATTTCTTTATCTAAAATAGTACCTGTTAAGAAAGAAAAGTATAATGAAGTTATTTAAACAAACGAAAGCATATTTGTTTTATTTGAAGCCTATATAAATTCATCTTTGAAGAATAACAATATTCAATAACAGATAATAGGAAAATGTATAAACAATTATATTTGATACAGGTACTGCATAAGGGTAACATATAAATTGCTTTATGTTTATGACATATTAAAAGAATTTAGAAGCCGCATGCGAGAAATTATAGTTTCTAAAAATAACACTGACAAAAATTCGTCTTTACCAATCAATATCGTCGTGGTCGGACAAATGGTTTATATAAATAACTGCGAATAAAATGACGAGTAAATTTACTATAGGTATAAATTACTGGTTTAATAAATTTTAAAAATTGATAATACTAAAAGCAATGGAGTGTCTCGCAGTTTAACGATTTTAGAAAAATGTAGAGAAGAATATAAACCTGAGTTGTCCCTAAAATGAAATTGGAAAAGAAAACGTAGTCGCGATTCGTACAATATAAATAAAAAATGGATGAAAAAATACTTCCACGACTTCGTGAAAATTGCACATATAAGTACATAATGTACGTAGCCATACTTACGTCACTGTTCCTATACTTATAGTAATAAAATATAGGTAACGATCAAAAATTGAGAAGGAAATGAGACTAGTTTCAAAGTACCTTAAATTTGCTGGAAAACGTTACAGCAATACACCTATCACATAGAGTAAAATATATAATTCATAACCTTAAATTATCTTAATTATGTTACGAGTATCATTTTTGGAATTTGATAGTGACACCATTTTCGTACACCAAGATTTTAAAAATGACATCGAAAGTAACAATCTCACTGATATGTCGATGGCATTCGAAAAAATTTTCAACAATACAATGCCAATAATGAAAGGATATTCATTCAACCGGGTAACTTTTCCCCACAACGAACGAGTAAACAAACCGAATGAACGAACACTGAGTACAGGGCCAAGCAAAAAACATGGCCTCTCACCACGCAGCCAGTCGATAATAATTCGATTATCTGGGCGGAACAGGAGGAGCACCCATTCGGGCAGGAACAGGCGGAGGTTCATTATTATTCGCTTTCGAAGGTGGCATGGCGGGCAGTGGAGGCAGGGCGCGTTGCGGCACACGTGGCGGCTGATTCGGCTGGCCAGGCGGCTCGGGAGCCGGTCTTGTCGGTATTTTGGGCTCCGAAATGGCGCATTTGTCCATGGCAACGATCGACGGCTGCAACGGTTGATGCAGGTTCGCCGGAATGCTGAAAACGCCGGCCTTGGTTTTGGGCACCGGTGCCGGAGGTCTGGACGGTATCGCTTTGGCACCAGTCTCGCCACGTTTGCACGACAACTCCACGTCGCCCGCCACTGGGCTAAGTTTTCCCGCGGATTCGCAATAACCGTCGTACAACGGCAACGTGTTGTCGGCGCATACGTTAATTTCGCGTAGCGTTCGCTGAATCCAGTCGGGCGATTTTAACGCTATGTGCAGCGCGTAGGCGCCGATCTGCAGCGACGCGTGCGCCGCCGCATTCAGAGCACTCGTACCCTCCTTGAACGTCACCCACATGACGTTTTCGACGAAACGCACCAAAATCACTTCGCCGAAGGTGGACAGCTTCTGCAGCAACTCGGCCATGAAGCCGTCGTCGAAAATGGAAGCTATGTCGACACCGTTGCCGCCATCACCGTTCGACGTACGCAACACGATAGTGCCGTCGAGAGGGCCCACCGACTCCAGAACGCTTTCGAAAACCTTATCCCGCCGCTGCGGCTCCACCCGCCGTATTTCGATCTCAAGCAGCGCGATAACCGGCCGATGGTCGCTCTGCTTCAGCTCGGCGCGGCCGTAGTGGATCAACCTGCCTGGATGCCAGTCGACCAGCTGGTCTTCATCGGCGAACATTTTGCTTCGTCTCCACAGGACGCGATCGGTCCACGCGGGCGCTCGACACTTGTCGCTGGTGTCGTAGTCCTCCGAGAACAAATCGTACTTGTAGGTGGGCGCGAAGGTGATGTCGCCCTCGGTGAACCCGTCGAACACTTTGCCCTCTCTGCGCTGGTTGACCAGCTGATCGTACGGAAGTACCTCGGTCAGCATGTTGTTGCGTATCAGCTCCTTTATCGTCTCCTTTTCCATGTCGACGCGGTAGTTGAAGTCGCCGCACCAGAACACGTAGTCGTGCGTCGCCAGCGTGCGCCCCATAGGGAAGGCGATCTTCTTTGTGATCTCAGCGTAGTCGGCGTTGCGTTCGCCGACCTGCGACTGGCCGGCGGCGAAGTGCGCGCAAACGAAACACAGCGAGCTCGAGTGCAGCACAAAGCGAATGGCGACCGCGCCTTTGTTGCCAGTCGCGCCGCCCATGCCCGTCTTCACCGTGTCGATGGCCACGTCCTTGACGTGGCCCACCAGCTCGGAGCGCACGAAAATATACAAACACACGCCCACCAGCTGCATGTAGGTGAGCAGCACGTACGGATGATCACGGGACAGCACTTTCTGCAGCTCTTCCGCCCACAGGTTGGCGTTCTCTGTGCTGGCCGCCATTATGTTGCTGGCGTTCAGGTCGACAATTTCCTCGAAGCCGACCGCAAACACGTCAACCAGGCCGCCGTCGTTGTTGTCGTCGACGCCGTCCCCGTCGTTCGCGCTCGAAGCGTCGATCAGCGATTTCTCGCTCTGCAGCACAGTGTCCAGCAGCCAATCCGACAGCGACACGTCCTTGTAGACGACGCTGCGAAAATGCTTGCCGCCGTTGACGTTGTAGGTGCCGACGGCCACGCGTATCCGCTCCGTGCACGTGTACTCCCTAAAACGGGTGCACATTTCCCGCAATATGGTGGTGCTGGCGTGCAACGTGTCCGGCGACAAAAACATACGCGCCTTGTCCGCCAGGTCGCTGTTCAGCGTGTTACCCAGCAGGAAAACGTCGATCGCCTCCTGTTTGCTGTTGTCCAGCAGGTTATTCTGAATGGTTCGAGCCGCCGACCGCGCACCGTCCATCAACTTCGAGCCACCCTGTATGGCGCCCGTTCCGGCATACATTTTGCTCACCTCGTTACCGTTGTTCACCCACATCTGGCGGAAAACCTCGTCGAATCGCGACATTATTTGCTGCTGGTTCTCCGACTCGCACAACGCGCTCACCTGGTCGCGCAGCACTTCGAGGCCGAAAAACGTTTGCACGCAATTCGTGCGGTCCAGACAGTCCAGACAGTTGACGCGGAAGACGCCCTTCTGCTGGGCCCGCACTCGACCGCCCTCGATGTAGAAGAACTCGAATTCGCGCAAAAACAGCTCGACGCTCTCCTTCAGCTTGGCCAAATTTTTGCCGCCGCGGCACTCGAGGTGGTAGTCGAAAACGACGTGCGGAACGTCGGCGTGCGACGACTCGGCGTGGTGGCGCTGGAACGACTGGCTGAGCGCCGCTTCGCTCTCCCTACTGCCGCTCAAGCTGGAATTGAGCAAATTGACGATCACCTGGCGGCCGTAGCGGCGCTTCAGCATCGCGAAGTGCCTGTCGTAGGCGCTGGCCGAAGCTTCGCTGCTGCGCGACAACTTCACCTTGTGCGATCCGACCTGCACGCCTGGCTGCTCCCAGAACAGCGGCACCGAGCCGCGCGTCTGCAGGTACGACGTGATCCTGTCATCCAGGTAGATCGCCTGCTCGGTTTCGACGAAATTCGCCACGTGCCCGTCGTCGTTGCAGCCGCGCACGTTGAACCGCGTTCCGGCGCGCTCGCAGCTCAAACGCGAAATGATGACGGCTCGAGCCTGCCGATGGCGTATGTACACCGTGCGTATTTCCACGCTGCCGCACATCATTTTCATTAGCCACGCGTTCGTGTCGACTTCGAACCGAATGAAGTAAATGTGCAGCATTCGGTTCCAGAAAAATCGATTGTCGGTAACGGCACCCGTCCTCTGCAGACGCTGCGCGCTCAACGTTAAGTCGAAGGCGTTACTGCGCGAGAAGTAAAACGTTCCCGAATTCAGCAATTTCTTGATGTCCGAAATGAGCTCCTCGTCTTGCGGATGGTTGCGCAACGAAATGAACGACGTCTGCGAAATGCGGAAGATTTCGTTATCGTTTATTTTGCCTACCGAAACGCATCCGGTAATAGTGACCAAGAACAGAACGGTGGATTCGCCTAAGCTTAACTGCAGTATACCCAGACAGCCGTAGGCGTCTTGAATTTTGACGTATTGCCGTTTGACCGAATCAAATTCTTGCGACGATAACACGGCTATGGCCTTCGATTCGAACAGCAACGCCGTCTCGTACTGTCGGTGCTCCAGTACGATGCTGTACGGCTGGGGAACAATATTTTTCTCCAGCACGCGAAACATTTTGCCGAAGGATGACATTTTCTGCAAAATAATTATCGTTTGTACAATTGCCGAGACGCTTCAAACTAAACGACAAGACGAAAGAATTTCTCTAAAGCATTTACTTACGAAGAGAAAAATCGGTGATACGAGGAAAATAAGATGATTTTAGCCCAGGTGTAATCGAGTTCGATGACCGCAGATGGGACTGAACGCAAGAGAATTCACACGACATGCAGCAATCTAATTCTGTACATGAGATCCTGAATCACAGAGTTCAAAAAACAACGATTAGTCGTCAAAATTATGATAACCGTAAAAAATGAAAATAGAATATAATCTAGAACAATCTACGATTGTCAAGAGCACTCGGAAGAGAATGTACAAAGAAAAAAAAAATTATACCTAGTGTTTTCTGAGAAGCCTCAAGAACTTTATAACAGAAGACAGAACACCATAAAACAAATAAAATTGTTTAATAAACATACGTCCAGTTCTGAACGGTTCAAGAGGTAGTCATACTAAAAGTATAGCATTAATTCGTCAGTTGTCTGGGTGAACCCGCAATACTCATCACGAGGAATAACAAAGGTCCTCGTCATTTTTACCCTTTCCTTATTTACCTGACAACCAACTTGCAGAACTAGACCGATATTTAAAATTTTTCAGAATAACTTGAGGAAGCCCAAGTACCTTTGACGTACAAAATTTGGAAAAAGTAAAAAATAGTTCTTTATTCCTCGATGAAGTTCTATGAGTTTACAAAATAGTCAAATAACAATTTATAAGTAAATAACTTAATGCCATGCGTTTACAATACTTAGACCCTTAATTGTCCAAAAAAGGACACCAATTCATTAAACATTTTTTATACGTTTTCAGGTATACAATCTACTGTTGAATTTTTTTTTTTTGGGGAGGGAAGGGGCTTTAAGGAAACACCCTGTAGACTGAATTGGACAAAATTTCTCCCCAAATGGACTTTCCCTTTCTTCACTTATTTCTCGGTACTTTTAATAAACCTTATTTTTCCTCTTTTTTTTTTTTCTAATTTGCAAGAACTTTTTTTTTTACAAAAATTAACCACATGTTCATGTTTTCTTTTTTTTTATTTCATAACTTTATTATATTTATTTGGTTTTATTTGAA
Organism: Ericerus pela; assembly: GCA_011428145.1. Classification (NCBI taxonomy): domain Eukaryota; kingdom Metazoa; phylum Arthropoda; class Insecta; order Hemiptera; family Coccidae; genus Ericerus; species Ericerus pela. The sequence goes on from WOFM01000166.1 coordinate 346,600, forward strand.
ATTATATGATTATTTACGATACTTTCTCGTCTTAATTAATTTTTCATTTCAAGAAATAATGGTTTTAAATTTCACACATTTTGTCAGCAGCTAACAAATTTCATACAATCTGAAAATCATAAACGTATATAAACTTAAAGACAATTAATATGACCATCAAAATTCATAATTATTTTTCTCGAAAACCTTTTTCTAGCCAGGCTTGTTGCGCTAGTCTTTTTTCATTCAAACAATACCCAGAAATTCGGAACTGGTTCTTGATGAAATAATGCTTAATATTTGAATGCACAACCCAGATTTATTAGACTAAATGTTACCCGCAGTTTCACCTGCGTTGTGCCCCCTATTCATCATTTTTTTCATTCTTTTTTATTCCTTTTCGTTCGTTTTTGTACCGTATATGATGAACTTTCGTGAAAATAGACTTTACCTCTAGAAGGGCTAGAGACTTCGACGATGGCTTCAAACATGCCTCGGAATAATACAAATAAATACTGAACATTTCACCTTGATCGGTTCTGAGTTATGGGCGAACAAATAAACTTGCATCGAGTTTTACCAATATACAAGATAAATGATACAATCTTTGTTTTTTTTTGGAAAGAATGAAAAATACACGAACGATAGCGCATTTTCAACGTCTAAATTTTAACGTATTTATGAAATTGGGATTAAGCAAGGTGACATATACAATAAGGACTGAACAAAACTCAGAAGTTGACTAATCCTCTTTCTATTTTTACGACAGAGAAACGCTGTAAAATTGTTTTTTATGATTTTACTTATCATATTAAATTATGAAATAATGAACTGGAAAATATCTCCGCTCACCCGAATTTTATCATCTGTCTATAAGATGCGTTAGAGTATTATCGACCATGTTGTGATGTGTTTACGACAGATTTTGTCAACCCTTTTGGATCGTGTTGCTCTTTAAAGGTTACGGTTATCGGAGGAACTGCAATGGAACTAGATAGTATAGAACTGACTAGAACAAAACATCGTAATGTAAAAGTATTAATGGAACTGAATTGTACAAAAAAAAACATGGAGGCAAAGTTAATGTTCTATCGTCAAGGGTATTAACACAGGCAGCAACAAAGTACTAATATGCAATTCAATCAGTTCGATTGTGTATTGTTCAATGGTAAAAAAATTCACTAACACTATTTTTAGGACTGAATGTGACCAATTTTGCTATGCTTTGAAAAAATATCTTTAGCTAATAATTACCAAAATATTTCGAATAATTATTTTCTAAAGAATTTGCGTGTTTCTTTATTGTTTTACTTGATTGATTAGTTTTTCGAGTTTTCCCACCATCGAGTAGAACCTAAAACTAATTTATAACGGAACTAGAGCATCCAGTACAACACTTCCTTTCCATATTCAACACAGCTAATAATTTAAAAGCATAGCACAAACACGATTATATTTTGAGATGAGAAAATTTTTGATAAGGGATCAAATCAGGAAGTGTAACGCATTTTGGAAAATTATTCTTTGAATTCTAACCTCGATAAGTGGAAAAGCCTCAAAAAGTTCCACCCTCAATAAATACAGCAGCGTATGTCATAAAACTAATCAAAGAAATTGTACAAGTCCCACACTTTTTTCTTTCCAAAACTAGAATATAACTACTCATACAACTACATCTTCAAAAAATTACCTACAAAGGAGTTTTGGAGATGGCATCATCAAGTGATAACGTTTGAAATACTTTTCCAAGAGTAAACGCTATGGGTATATCAGAAATTAGACATGAAAAGGAAGTTTACATGATAAGAAATGCATGAAGACCTAAATGCTGAACTGTTAGCACCAAAATTTAAATCTTTCGTAACACTCGAACATCGCATATGGAACAGATGTTACGAATATCTCATTAATATAATTTCGCAAGTTTCATGTTCCGAGCAGCTGTGTATTCACATCAGTATAAAACTAGCATTGAAATATAAGATTTAGCTCTAATTGATTCAACACTCACTTATAATACAACGATTTAACGACTTAAATCTCCGAATAATAATATATGTTTATCGCACAGTAATCACAAGTTACCTTTAAATTTGTGATTGTGGTGGAAAAATTAACCGCGATGTAATTCTTAATGTTCGAAACTTAGGTTCGACTAACTTAAGAACAATATTGTTCAAACAATTAGACTCGAAAAAGAACGTAGCGTTATGGTAACAAATTATTTGTCGAATTTAATTGGAAATGGTAAATAATAAATTACAAATTTTGTAATTTATGAACGAAGTCTAGCCAAATTTTTCACTGTCTTGTGTCTTTTTCTTTTGGCATTGTCCACAATTCTGACGATTATGCTATCTCTGGAAACTACCATTCCACGTACAAAACAAGAGTCCTATAGATATAAGTACGGCAATACGCCATTTTGTATTCATAGTTCAATTCACCTAACCCTTTTAGAATTTCAACATATTTCAAGAACCAACGATACTATTTCTGCAAAATTTTCACAGAATCTTTAGCAAACATATTTTAATGTTTCATTAAAATTTCAGCTTTCTAGAAGCAATAGTTTTCTTGCAATCGCATTTGATAACTTTGATTATACAGTTTATTCCCTAAAAATTGTATGAGATAAGAGAATTGTTTCTGTGACCCTTCGGTCTGTTGGGTGAAAGAAAATTTCAAGTGAAATAATGAAAAATCTTTATAAAATTAATAAAATAATTTAAACTATAAAATTTCTTAAATCTAGCATGAATATCAATAAATTACCTTATGAGCTGTAGGATACAAACTAGTGCATTGCTGGACTCATATCAGTAGGGCTTTAACAAAACGTGTGCCTTCAGGGCATGACCCATGGGTACTTGCAGAAATTTTAAAAATGTATTTTGGTTGTTATTTTAGAAAATTCCTATGTCTGAATTGTATTTTAGATGTGTAAAATGCAGTAATTTTTGCATGTAAAATGTGTACTTATTTTGTTTTATTTTTTCAATGAATTTGGTAGTGATGCATGTTTAATCAAAAACTGTTCGATTAATTGATTATTTTGAGTAACTGCCCACCAAAAAATTGATTAATTTGAAATATTGATTAATCAATTAGTCAGGAGCAAGTAATTGATAATGATTTTTTATCAAAATCGTATCAAATCTGCCAATCAAATTAATTTATTTTATCAAATTCTCGTGAAAAGTGAGATAAAAATAATGCCCTTGAAAATTTTCCCTTGATTTTTGCAGTTTTACCTAAGCCTGGAAAATTATTCATTAATTGATTACTTTTGTAAAAATTAATTAATTATGAAAAAATTGATTATTTGAGTAATTAATATACCTGTTTGATAAGACCACATCAACTTACACCAACCTACATTGGGAGGACAATTCCACAAATATAGGAATGTTATATAATTTTATGCCAAGTTTTACTTGAATATTTGTGGAATATCCCTACCAGTGTAGGCTGGTGTAAGTTATTGTAATCCTATCAAACAGCTATTAGTGCGCATCACTAGAATTTGGTAATAAAATTCCTGATCTTGAATGTCTTGGTGTTGATATTTAATATATGAAGGTGATAAGGTGATTCCTGTGATGTCAATAAGAAAAATAAGTTCGTAGAGATTGAGATCTATTTATAATTAGATTGTTTCCTGATTTTTCAGATCACTTCCCAATTTGCTATCCATCACCTCTTTTCATTATGTAAGAATTTAAAAAAAAAAAAAAAAGGATAAAATTAAAAATAGAACAATAAGTTTAAGTCATTTGGGACATATAGACACTGCTAAACTGTGCCAATAGCTCTGGAGCATGTTCAGAATAAAAAAAGAAATGGTTAAATCTTACCTCCTAGATTATTCACTTGTTTTTTTTTGGGTTGTCACTTTTATTCTGAACTATCTTGCTTGAATATGTAAACTATTTGAGTAATATTTAACCATCTTGAAAGAGGGTTACAAAATTTGTACCCAGGTGAAGGAAGTGTGTTTATTCTGAATGCTGTGAAGACTGAACTCTGATAAACAACTATCTTATTCTGAACCAATGTGGTGTAATAGATCAATCAAGGCAATCTAGATTGAAATCTACCGATCTTGCCAATACTGAAGTCCATTTAATTAGATCATTTCCTAATTTTTCAGATCACTTCCCAATGTCCTTTCCATCACCTCTTTCACTATTATATTGTAAGAATTGAAAAATAAATAAAAGTAGAATAATACATTTGAGTCATTTGGGAAATAAAGCCTCCACTAAACTGCCCCAACAGCCCTAAATGAGCAGTTTTCTAACATTGAAAGAATACAAAATCAAACTTATCAAAAGCAATTACAAGAAAACTGTAGGTGGTAGAAAGCTGAAATTTTCAGGAGACATCTACATAGGTTATCTGAAGATTCCCTAACTTTTGGCTGACATCATATGTTTATTTCTCAAGATATTGCTGAAGTTCTGTTCATATTCCCCAACATGATTGAATTATTATCTTTAAAATCACAGCAGTTTTGAAACTTGAGATAGATGAACTCTCTTCGATTTGTCAACCAATTAACAATGATAAATGCACAGGAATTTGTTAACGAATTAATGCCGTTAAATTAAAAGAAATTTGTTAAAGTATCAAAGGCAATTTGTCCACAAATTTGTCAATGAATTAAAGAAAATTTGTTGACAAATTACTGTTGATTCGTCGACGAATTTATTTTAATTTAATGGCATTAAAATGGTCGATGAATCGAAGAGAGTACATCTACCTCAAGTTTCAAAACTGGATCTGAAAACTAAATTAATGCCTATAGGGTCTCTGCTCCAATGGCTTAATATATACCAAAAAATATTTACAATCAGTTCAATTATTACTATAATTTACAAGCACCATAAATATTTTCATTTAATTAGACAATTGATTCAGTTCACAGCTCATGGAAACAACTGATTTTTTCATTAATTTATCAACTTATTTTCTTGCAAAATGAAAAAAAAAGTTCAATATTCATAATTATTACGCACTAGCCTATGTGTGAATATTTGAATAAAAGCAAAAAAAGATCCAAAAAACTGTGGAATTTTAATCAATCGATTTGCATATCCTTAACAGTAGCAAAGGATTTGATTCACAGATCCATTGTAATCATTGATGGGCAATTCCTAGAAATGATGTTTTGGGGTGGGAATTCCTATCAAATATTCTTGGAATGAGAATTCCCTGGGAATGATCAGTGAAAATGAATACTATACCCATATATTTAATTTTAACACCTTCCCCATAAATATTCATTTAGTAGAACTTGAGAAAATTGAAAATGTTTAAAGGCATTGTAAAAATGGATACTACACCCACACAAATTATCTCAAGACCATTTTCATTGATTTTCATTCAGAAGAACTGGAAAAAATAAAAATCTCTAAAAACAAAAAAAAAATAATGGTAAATGAAAGGACTCATTTCTTTTTACACTGATTCCATAATTAATTTAAAATTTAGGAATTGAATATTATCATAGATGCATGGCATTATGGGAGCAAAGGCTCATAAATTTCCAATTTGTAGGTTTCCATTAGAAAAAAAAACCAAAAAAACTTATATTAGAATTATTTATAAAAATAAAACATAACGTGTAGAAAAAAAAAGTTTGTTATTTTTGTTTAACTAGGACAGTCTTTTTTTTATTTATTTTTTATTATTAAAAATGAAACTAAAAACAAAAACCAACCTTGCTGTTCATTTTTTTTAACACCCTCCAAAAATTTTTTATTTCTATTAAGAGGACTTCTTTCATTCATTCATTCAGCAGATTTATTTTCACACTTGATGATACAATTTAACTATGGAACTTCAGAGTTCAAAAACATTTTTGTTTTTTAACCAAATTTATTAGAAATAATTTCTTCAAAAATTTTTTGAAGCCTCCACCCTTCACAAATTTATTTAAAATATTCTAGACCACGAATATACAAATAAATTATAGGTATGTACATAGAGGCCTTTGGAGAATGATAAAATTTACATCAAAAAGATTCAATTTGCATTTTGAGAAATCATGGAGGAGCTTTTCTTTTTAAATCAATAGTTCTATTGGAAAATTCCAAAAATATAGTTTTTCTTTAATATTGACAGCCTATGGTGGGTAAAGGTAATAATGATTTATAAAACTATAGGAACTTTTACCATAAATATTACTTTTCAACTTCAAAGCTCAATATCAATTTTAATTTATTGTGCACTAATTTAATGCATAGATGTGTTCTCATTTTCAATGGATTGCTATATTGGTTACTGTGGCTCTGATTCAGTACATTGTTGTTTTGGTATCTAGTATTTTAGCACTAATACAATGCAAAAGAGAACATTAAGGCACTAATGCAGTGTATAGATGTGTAGTCTTTTGTGATACCATGGTTCCTAGGACCTAGGAGTTAAGACTTCAGTCACTGATGCCTTATAAAAGAGAACATTTAGGAGCTCTGATGCAATGCATTGGTTCCCAAGATATTGGCAAGGATGCATAATAGCAAGGTCTAAATGCTTGGTATCATAGCACCATTTCAACAAAAAACTACAATGACCTTGATTTTTGGGAACATTTTTTTAAGGAATGGAAATGCCAATTCCTGAGAATGGAAATACGGAATTCCTGGGAGCGAGAATCGGGAATTTCCGCGCCCATCATTTATTGTAATAAAAAACAAAGAAATCGAGTTGCACATCCGGATCATAAACTTTTGGAATCAATTCCAGAAGGAATCAAATCCTGCCCATTCCTGGTATTCCTCATATTCCATCTGACAATAATGCGTAAATAACGTGTATAAAATTGTACGGTAGTTGTGGGTTGCGTTTCACTTTTGGGATCAACTCTCATTAAATGGAATATAATAATTCATCCAAATCTGTACAGTCTACCTATGTAGTAAGGTTAACACCCAAGGATTAAGGGGCTAACATGTATTAAGCCAACTAAAAGGAAAGAAAACAACCATCCTTAAAGGACCTACCTTGTGTACCCTTTAAATATTCAAAAATTATTAAAGTCCTGACGATTCAACCATATAAACTGGCGTTGCATTTCATTACTCGAATTTCCTTCACCAATTTAAGCCACTCTCAAGCCAAATTTTGAGAAACCCACTCTCATGGTCGACATTATAATTATTATATCAGGTATTAATGCAGGTGGCTTTCTTAATCCTGGGCTAACGTCAAGTGTATCTGTACGTGATGAAAATTAAACGAGATAACAAAGAGAATATTTTTTCGGCAATGCTTAATAGAAAGGAAGATAGAGAGGAATGTTAAATCTCGAAAACCTTTATTAATAATCATCCAATTCCAGAAGAAAAACCATCATATTACAATAGGTGACCATAGGGTAAATTTTTAATAAAGAAATTAATTTTCACCCACATTGAAAGTAACTAAATCCAAAATTTCAGAGTACAATACAGTTATACTTCTCAAAATTAAAATATCAGCTTTTTAATTCAACGATGACGTGGTTGCAGGTTGTAACTGGGTTACGTCTTAAGGGAGGTAGTTTGAATTATGTAATGAGGAGTGAGTGTTATTTACAGTGCCACAAGATAGAACTATTATAGGGAATATGATGGGAGGTTAACTATTATGCTCGTTAGGGAGTCTGAGAAACTAGGTCTACATCTATACATACTTATCCTCGATACTTTCCGATTCTTTCTCAGTCTACTGAAATGAAATATTTCATCACGTTTCACAGTATTAATAAAGCATCGGTTTTCTCTAGCCAGAATTCTCGATCATTTTATGACGAACGAAATGTGATACTGTTAATTTTCAATGTCCTTTACCTACCTTCAGTTTTTTACTTCGATGTAAACATGAGAAAACAAGAACTCAATTTTTATTCAAAAGCTCTGAACAGATAACCAATCTTTACTTTGAATGCAAATAGGAAGGAAATGGAAACCGAAATCTATCTATATATATTCTGTTCACGTTAAAGGGGTGCGTGACGTCAAAATCATCTACTGACGTTGTGGTCGACTGGGGAGAGGAAAAGGTATCGACGAACATTGTTATACAATAAGCCTCATTTTGTGGAGTAAAAAAATATCGTGTTTCGAGCAGACAAGTATGGATATGGTTTATGACGTCACGCACTCCTTAGCGTGAACAAAGTATAGGTTCAATTCACAAGAGAAGATAATTTTTTGAAGCGTTGCTTCTCTACCGGCAATGTGCTTAACAGGATGACCCCGAAAATTAGGTGAAACAAAATAACATTCCATATCGTTTTGGCATATGCAATTTTTCGCCGATTACCGCTCTCATTTTTCAAGAACGCATTCCCAAGCTTCGAGAAGTCTACGTTACTAAGAATTAAAAGCGACATATCAGTTTCAGCCATCTTTCAAAACATGAAGATAGTAAACTACACACTAAATGAAAAAACGAAAATTGTTCCATATCGTTTTAGTATCAACGAAGTAGGCGCGAAAAATGAAAAACAAAACAAAAACGATGAGGACAAGAAAAAAACGAAAAAATGAGAAAGAGAAAAACATCAACAAAACAGAAGTTATCATAATCAGAATCATAATAATAGAATAATTAATAGTAAACTAACACTAAACGTACCGAGGTACGGTGAGAGACGTGCGGTAGACGTGAAAAACGGACTGAGCGGTCGAAATACGCGTTTATCAATAAAAAAATAGGCCCACATAGGTATATAGTGACGTCATAGATTACGTGAAAGGAAATGGAAATAAAAAACGATCATCAGATAGTCAAATAAAAAGGTCTTTCGACAAGGCAAAGAGTGTTAACACTTCTTAAAAATGGATTATTCTATATAAAAAAGTAAACGCACTTGTTCTCTGAAGAGGTTGTTGGCTTTGCTGGGGAAAACTCGAAGAAAACTTTTTTTTTTCAAAAAAAGTGCCGAAATTCTCAACTCACTCTGTAAATAGGTTTTGACAAAAGTTCTCTTCCAAAATGCGTTCGCATTACATTCCATCTTGACGTAGAATACGCGCCTATTACGTTTCGCGGCTTGGAACGATATGAAAAAACTTGATGGCCCGAAAAAGTGTAGAACAACTTCAATAACAAGATTTCATTTAGAGAGAAAGGTTCAAAAACCCGGAAACATTGTTCAAGGTTAAATAACGAAAAAATGCCCATCTGACATTTTGACACTCGGTCCTACTCAGTAAAATTAGTATGACTCGGGACTGGAATAGGTTACAGAATATTCCACGAAGTGTTGATTAGTTTATACTGCGGGAAATATATTTATCTCAGTGTTGATACTTGTCAAAAATATTTACATTAGGCGGGTGAAAAATTAAGTTAAGGTACAATTCATATTTTAGAACCGTCTCAATATCTTGATTTAAATATAGGGTAAAAGTCTATCACAAAACATGAACAAAATGAAAGAATGAGTTAAGGGGAATCGAATAAGCTCAACCATTTCAAAATCGATTCTATAGTTTTTGGGTTAACGACAGACTAACTACGCAGAAATGTTGATCAATTTACTATTTCTTTCATCAAGATTCAATAATGAAGCATTTCCCATTTGTGAGATTTAGAGTAAATAAAGAATTTTTTGACACACTAAAGTCTCAATACCTAATTAGCCATGCGACGTATTCAACGACGAAGTGGGTCTGACACAACACCCGCCCATTTCTTCACACTGCGGATTGAGGTTTTTGTCGCCTGTAGGCTCTACAAATTTTACCACCCCCGAATTTAAACATCAGTAAGATGGTAATGCAGAAATTAATTTTTTTTGGGGATTTAAAAAAAAAATTGAAAAATCTGCCGCCCCTAAAAGCTGTCACCTATAGGCAGAGCCTTTGCAGGCTAATGGGAAATCCAGCACCGTTTCTTTACCATAAAAATTATTCTATTTTTTAAAACTCTTATTCTACTGCTCACAATTTCAATTTCACAAAGTATTCTATTTGGGTGTAAATATATCATGAAGTGGTATTTCTTCTAGTTCACCCTTGCCAATATAGTCACGCTTCTCAGTTAGTGAATGTACTTTTTATCACATGCTGTATATCTACATATGTGTGGTTTCACATATAATTATACCGGGTGAGTCAGATTATCACGTAACATACGAAAATTCCATATGCTGCGTGATAATTTGACTAGCTATGGGAAGATCCCTAAGTATGGTGACTCTTGGCGCAATATTTAGAACTTTAAAACCGATTGGGATACTGTATAGTAGCCAATGGGGGCATATTTGAGCAGTTCTAGCCTAATACAAGCAGTTGTTTTATTACTTGAACGAAGATATTTAATTTTAGTTCAATTCAGTTTTTTGGTTTATATAAACGATGATTTGTAACGAATTAAAAGTTTTTTAATATTTTTACTTTCTTTCCGTAGTCTTAGTCAGTTATGTGTGTCAAAACACACCAGATATGGCGTTTTTTCCATAGCGAATCATATTATCACGTAACATATGGGATTTTCATACGTTACGTGATAATCTGACTCACCTGGTGCTGGTACAGGTATACATTCTGCGATAAAAAGTACATTCACTTACTGAGAAACGAAACAATATTGGCAACGGTGAACCCAAAGGTAAATTAGGAGAAATGCCACTCTATGATATATTTAAACTCCAAGAGTATTCTGTGAGACTACTAAAACTTTACGATCGCTGGATTGGATTATGTATTTCTGTGCGAGTGCGCTAGGCTTCATTTCATAAAACGTTTTCACATACAAAATAATTTTTTTAAATTTACTTTCAACCCAATTACTTATGAATTTTCCCACTTCACAGAGCTGACACACCAATAGCACAACCGTAGAATAGAACTGACAAATAACTTTCAACAGAACATGTCCAGAATTAAAACTTTGAATGTAGCACTTTTTTTGCCACATCGAACACAATTTATTGGTATGTATTTACATACAATAGAAAGCACAGCGGCAGCGACCACGGCTTATAATTAGCTTAGCGGTCATCGACGAGAAAAAGCCATCGCGGCTAGAATCCACCGAAGACAGTTGCGAAAGTCATGTTTACTGGATTCGGCCGTGGTACGTAACACGTTACATGTAATAAAAAGTTGTACTGAGCCAATCAAAATATAAAAAAAATTAAAAAAAAAAAAACGAATATAAAAAGAGTTGGGGTCCCGAAGCTACATTGTGCCGTAGTGTATATCGTATCGAAAATACTAATAATTCAACCACGCATACAATTTGAGATACACGAGCGTCGAGTAGGCTCTTAGATGTCGTATAATGCGAGCTCCTTTTTACAAACTGGCAGCTCCCTCTGCATCAATTTTTGCCACAGCCAATTCTGGCAAGTTGGTCCGTCAAACAACAAATTTTCGTATTTTCGAGCAAACGGTCAGCTTCCGTTAAAATACTTTAGAACTGACGAATAAAATGGCGTGACGGAGATCGCTTACACCTGTTACATACGTTTAAAAGAAGTCATCGAGAAGGGCGACGAATATAATAAAAGAAAAATATAGAGTGAAAAACGACGAAAACGCCTCTATTAAAATAATGGCGCTGGAGGGGTGATGTCGACGGAAATTACGAAATAAGGTTGACAGCACGCAAAATGCAGTTGTCAAAAAAAGGAGCAGTGGCAGAATGAGAGGAATAATCGAACAGTAAACACTCCCCAACTTCTATCTCCTCTAACCACATACGATCTGAAAGAATAAACGACTAATCCAGGTATCATCGAAAAAGAGTGATATAAGATGCGCGCTGAAAGAATCGTAGCCGAAGAAAGAGTTGCATTTCGCCTAATACCGAGACCGGAGAGTCAAAAGTTGAAACTACGAGGCGAGATCACTGTAAAATGCCTGCAAGGCCACATGGCGTCCACCAGTGAAAGCTGGCAGCGCCACAGAAGAGCACCGATAGACTGTGAAACCCGCACGTCAAAGATATACTATACAGTCAGACGAAGGAAAGACGATGTTTCACTTTTCGTAAGGAAGCGTTACTTCTACCTTTTGAACAGAGGGTAGGGGGCACTCGCAAATATCGACAGGGTGACGAAATGATCTACGGTTTTTCAAGGTTTAATGAACTGATGCAGCCTTTGCGTACATAACATTATTTTCTTACTGACTGCAAATTTCGAGTATCGTCGGATCACAAAAAAGCTCAGCGAATGCTGGAAAGAGAGGTGTGGTCAGTATCAGAGGAAGGCAAAACTGACGACGAATGGAGTAGAATGGAAGGACTGCAGGGGGAACGAAGCGATACAATTTTTGAGCGAAAATAACAGACGAGATAGCCGACCACGCTAATGATTCCACACTCAGTGAGATTGCGGCGGTAGCGGGGTGAATCGTCGAAGCGGTTCCAGCGCTTTTCTACAGTTGCACAGCCATTTGATGATGCGAGCGTTACGTTCGACGATGGAAAGAGATTCGGCCGAGGAGGAGGAGTTGGTAGTGGTGCGATTGCGGGGTGAGCCCTCGGTACCACTAGCGCAGCCACCCACAGATTCAATGGAGGAGCTATCGTTGCTGTTTTCAAAGTACGTTGGCGACGAGGCGTTCGAACGCTTTACCATTACGCAACTGCAAATGCATAAAAAACAAACACGTAAGTTAAATTTTTGTTGTAGTTCACGATCAAAAATGTTACACCTGCGACCATAGACTACCGTCAGCGCCAGATTACCAAACAGGCAAGAAAAAGCGACTGCCAATGGGCTACAAGTCTTTTTAGGGTTGGTTGGTAAAAATAAAAACGTCTCGAAATGTCACAAGGTTTAATCAGGCACTGATTCTACTGCCGACCTTACATTGATAATTACATAACGCTTACTCATATTCGTCGGAGTCAAGACCCAGATTATCGAAAAAAGTATTTAGCTCGGACGAGTCGAATGGCGACGTGATGTCCGCCTCCAATATCGGGTTCCCAACGATGTTCGTAGATACGTTGACGTTACGGGAGTCGCACACATCTGATTTACTGCGCGATACGAAGACACGATTGCGCGACCCCGACGATAATTCGCTGAAATCGATACCAGAGCGCTCATATTAATTCCGTACTCGCGTCTCGAGAGAAGAGTTTGACGGCGTTTTACCGAGAATATCAAAAGTGATCAGGCGTGACGGCGACCAACGCATTTCTCCTTTTACCAGTCTTCTTTGGCTTTTACCAAAAATAACGCCTAAGACTGAATAAAACGAGCTGCGAAGGACGACTCTCTGGGACGCAATTGAGGAGTACATAGACACAGTTTAACGTTCTGGAAACTATCGAAAAAAAATGGTACTAACCCGGTGTCGCAATACAGCAGGGGAGGGGTGATGTAGCTAAACGACGATGCAGCCGGAGAAGCTGGTAAAGAGTTGAAGCGTTCGTATCTCAATACGCTATGGACGGTTGATTCTTCGTCCTTTTCTCGTTTCTCCAACTTTTTCTCCTTCTCTAAATAAGTTACAGTACGCTTCGTCTCATCAAACTACCAATCGAGTCCCAAATGAAAAATAATAAAGAAAATTAACATACTAATGAAATATACGAAAAGATAGAAAGGGGGATGTGGTATAGGGTAGGTGAAAAATTTTGGCTAATTTAAAAACGAATTAATGGATTAAAAATTACAAAGCTGACCGTGGCGGGCCACGACTACGACGGTAAGCGGATGCAACGACTTAATGCAACTGGTTGATTTCCAGCAATCAACTGTAGTATTGCTGGTATTTTAATGGTATGCTGCGTCATAAAAACCCTTCGAAATAACCACAGAGGCCTGCCTAAGATTTCTCCATACACTCGTACGCACACTTGAAAAGAGTGAAAGGGACACTAAGGACCAACCACGATTTTAGTCACATTCGCCTCGTTCTCAGCGATTCACTACATAAAAGTTGACGTAGAAAGGTTTTACTTAAAAACAATTTTTCCTCATGATTTTGGATCTAATCAAACGCTTTCAAAATCAAATTGTTTTTAAGAAAAACCGCGGATGAGATTAAGAAACATGTAAAAGGAAGCGTAGACTAGCGTCCCGATCAATTAAAGTAAGACACAGCGAGACCTTGAATGAGAAAATAGAAAAATGGTGGAAGCTGTACACGAGGACGGGCATTAGCACGCATTTATCGGCGTAAATCAACGAGCACGAATACTGGTAGTCTTACCCGAGGGAATGGACGTTGGAATTCGTATGAAATCGAACTAACGTCATCTTTGCGCGTGGTCCTTTTCTCATTCGCGCCACCTTCCGAGCTGAAACAAATAAAATAATGAAAACAACGAGGCAATAAGTCGCTGCTCCCATACGAAATCCCAAATAAACGGTCTCACGAGGCGATTCTACTGTTTTTTCCCTCAACTACAACGCCTATACCATAATGATCATGTTGCTGACAAATGGCGCAATCCTGCTGTTTCGGCTATATTTGTTGGCGTACGCTCAAGTGGCACTTATGCGCTTTTTTGTTCACCCACAAAATTAGCGTCAGGGGCGGGCTTTACGGGTACGCCGAGCGAGCCGGACCCACCCTGAGGAATTTGAATTTTTTTATTGCTTCTTTTTCAGTAAGTTAACTTAATAAACGAAATAAAAAAAATAAACAAACATCTTTACTATATTATTAATCCTCACTTCTTGCGATTCATGAAAGATTTGGAAAGGTGTTGAAGGAACAAGGCGGATGTCTTTGAGTATATATGAAAAGGAGGGCTGATTCGTATAACATTTCTACGGGTAAATACTATCAGACACAGATAGCGTTTTCGGGGAATGAAATCACGTTTTGCACGTTACTTTATCTATGTAACTATACGAATATATAGACATACGTATTCCAATAATTTCGTTCCCTGAAACACTCTATCGTTGAAGAACGGATCTATGAGAATCAGCCCTTCATTACATATAGTATACTTACAAGGTGGAGGTCAACTTTTTTGTTTTAGTTGAAATGTTTTAGCCCACCCAGATGGTTTGACTAAAGTCTACCAGTGATTAACATATTGACTAAAAACGGACAGATATTACATTCGATTCGTAGAATGGGACCGAATTGGTGATTTGAGAGCGACGCAAACGACATAAGAGCAACTTGACACGATGCGACAAAACGAACTGGTTCAACAGCCGCTTACTATATGAAGAATTAGGTAGCTATGCCTGTGTGTATAATTTGCACGACGTATGTATGACATTGATAATGTTCCGTCTTCGCGTTTTAGCGCAATTATCTTCGGCCCGCCATTACTTTTCTTAGCAATTATAACAATCCGTTCGTCCATTCTGGAACAATCAGTCAGGGCCTATCTTTACGGTTTTTGCGAGTTTTCACTTCCCCAACCAAATTTTGAAAAATAATAATATCATTTCAGCATTATACACGTAAACCCCTTTCCATTGATACCTTCTATATTCATCAATCTGCACTCAGGAGCTATTCATTTCACGTCGCTTCAGCCATTTACGCCCTTCTTTTAGGTAGCGTGAAATTCCGTAAGAAACTCACAAAACCATCCGTGTGAGTAGATGAAACAATTTCAAGTGTTACTGGAATAGCTCCCCAGGCCTCAAATGGATGACACAGACTGAGTGACTTCATTGTAATACTATACGAGGTCCAGTTGCTTAGAAACTACTAAGTTTGGAAGAAAATTATTAAAAAAAAAAAGTTTTTCTTTAACTAAGAAAAACGATGCGTAAGAAAACGTCACATAAATCGTGCTCGTTTGTGTTGATGCGCATGCATCTCGTTTAGTTTTCGTCACTTGGATTTCGATAATCGGTCCTCCCGTAGGAGAGTAGGTTTGATCCGAAAATTATATCCATATGCCGATCTATGAAACGTAGCCCTACGTACAAAAACGATTCCTCAATCTGAACTACACTAACTCTGCGCTGACGACTTACCAAATTGAATGATGGAGCACGTCGACCGCAGTCGATCGAAATGCGGCGTGTGCTAAATCTGGTAACGATTTTCGACAAAGGCTATTCTTTCCTTTTACAATGCTATCATCACTGACGCTGTCACCGTCCCGATGTGCACTGCCGTTGGATGAAACGAACATCAAGTCACTGGACGCGGTTGCAGTCGCGGCTGCGGTAACGGAGACGGAGGCAACGCTGCGCTTTTCTTCGACACATGACAAATGATCGGCGCCACCGCCGCCGCCGCTGTTCGTCACAACCTAAAAATAACGACGGTTAAACGAACTTTAATGAATAAAAATGATAAATAGGTCGGAATACGATTGAAACGCAGCGTAGTAGCTAATTATAGCGAAACTAATTTCTGACCGTGACAAACAATAAAATAAAAATAAAAATAAATGTCAAAAAAACGCTGGACAACTTGACTTCTTCGACGCTCTACACAATTTCAGATGGCGCGACATAAGGCTGCGAAGAAAAAAATGCGAAGGAAGGGAATTGAAGGGATAAAAGGCCGTGGCCTTACCGAGTGGACGGCGGCACCGATATCCGCGTTGACGTCCGCGTCCGCATCCGTGACCGCATCTACAGCGCTGTTACCGTGGTTTTCAAAAACGTTTTCCTCAGAATCGGCGTTCAAAAGCTTGCGTAACTTATTCTGTAGCCGCGACGAAGAGCTGCACTGGCGAAAACCTGGCGGTGGCTGAATGAGTCGAGTTTTTGGTAGAGCAAATGGCACTCGGCTGCTGCCACTGCAGCTGCCTAAAAAACAAAACGGTCGATTAGCGATCGATTAGGCTGTTTCACGTATAAAGCGCATTTGTGCGCCAATTCGCGCAATTTTCTGTCCCCACCCATCAGTTGACTGTCAGCATGTTTATCGGTATTTGCAAAGGTTTAGAAACGTTCGCAATTTGATAATATGCACGAGTGAAGGGTGCTCGCATGATGCGTAACTGCTAGATGAGAAAAAAAATGCGCTTGAACTAAACGAACTTATTATTTGTCACAAGCTGAAGAAAACAGGGGCGGATCCCCGATTTCATCAAAAAGAGAGGGTGACTTGCATTTTTTTGGTTAAAATTTTTTTTAACTGAGATCCCGATACCTAACCCTCTCTCCTACTTTACTCAATTCAACTGAACCCACCAATATCATGTATACTTTTTTTCTTTTTTTTTACCAAATCAAATTTAACAAAAATTAAATAATATAGTTGAAAGTTGACATTTCAGGGGATAGACGAGAAAGCGACAAATATTTACGTTGCACCCACCTGACAATTTTGAAATTAATATTTATTGTATATTATGATACGAAAATACAGGGACATAATAATGAGAGATATTTAACGAGAGAATGCTGATTTTTATATGAAACTGAGACTTATTTTGAAATTTTTGAAAATGTTTGATGAGTATTTTCCGCATCTTAATTTGAATTATTGACCACTCATAGGACTAGATAAGATTTTCACTTTTGGAGGACTGTAGAGAGAAATTCACGAACAAATTTTCCGGTCTGCAGTAACAATATAACCTACAGCAATCTCATGTAATTCAAAATATTAGTTTTTAAAAAATTATTTTTAATTTCAAAATTCAAAAATTTTTTTTAGTAAACATTGAATTTTAAAGATAAAATTTAGCAAAATTGAATGGTACAGAAAGAACGTGTGAGACAAAAAAATCAGGCAAATACAGCACTCTGAAATAAAAGAAAAACCACCGCCAAGGAGGTGAATTAAAAACCCTGAAGACTTGTTCACACTTGGCTAGTTTTCTAGTTACTAATTAGCTATTTGGGGTACTATTCTGTTAACATTCAATGGTCACTACGCCGATTTAGCCATTGAAGTTGACTTTGACTAGGCGGATAGTTCGATAAGTATCTCATTGGAATCTCACATGTCGATCCCTTAAGTAGCTGGCTAGTAGCATGAAAACTAGCCAAGTATGAACGATGCTCAACTCTCTCCCCGAAAAAACGTGAAAATCTAAGATGAAAAACTGATGAGCCTATTCGATATGTCAAATATCTCAGCCGCGCATGAACCGCGGCAAGTGCGTATTTTCCAAATGTCAAATTTTTAATGACTGTTATTTGAAAATCAGATGACGGATTTCGCTCAAATTCAATACCAAACCAGTCCTTAAGTCTCCAACTGCTATAAAAATTTCAACCCAAAATCTTCTAATTTACGGGAGTTATTGTAATGACAACATGGTTGGTTTGTAACACTTTGAGAACCCCTTCCTCCGAAACTAGCGGATGAATTTCAAAAATTTTTACACGAATGTGTAGCCTATGAAAGCTTCCAACACTACCCAAGTTTCATTGCTATAGGTCAAACAACGGAGGCTTCACAGACTCCCAAAAAGTGACAAAATGAGCAAAACGTGGATATATGTATATATGTATATATTGTTTAATAGAAGAATTTGTGTGACCTATATATTTGTGATCTACGACTCGGGATCGGCGCTGTTCCACAGGTTCCATCCCCAGGTCCCATCAATGCAGTAAATGCAACAGTTGGGAAAATACACTAAAAGAGCAGCACTTTTGGCACTTTTTGAAAAGAGGCAGTTCATATGGTTGTTTGATTTTTCATGGTTGAACTCTAAAAAATAAGAAAACCCTCTTCCTCCCGAAAAGTATCAAATTTCATGACTAGATTCGGTAAGTTCTGCTGAAAAGTTGCCTTCTAAGAATGTAGTCAAACTTGTATTTCACGCACTGAGAATGGTATTCATAGACAACCCTCACCCTTAGATAAGTATTAGGGATGTCACAATCGGTGTAACCCAGCAATGTTCATGTAAAAAAGAATGAACACTGCTCAGTTTTGCAGTAGTGCGTAACATCCCTAATACTTAGTTGAAAGTCAGAGTCATCTACGAATACCAATTTAAGCGCCTTAATATATCGCTTCCTTCTCATAAAAAAAATTTTTTAAATTGTTTTATTTAAGTTAAAAATTTTTTGAGTTTTTCCACTTCAAAGAAGTAACACAGAACCGAAACTGTAGGAATAGGGCCAAAATTAGGCTGGGTAGGCAGCGAAAGGGCCCAGTGGACCCTTCGAAAATACTAAAAAAAGTCAACGTTCAATTACAAGGGATAAAAATTTTAATGTTTGCTCCGGGCCTCAAGGCTCAATGTAGAGTAGAATTGCGAATTAACATTCAACAGAACTGTTTCAGAACTAAAACTTTCAAATGCAGCATTTTTTCGTTTACCGTATCGAACAAACACAGCTAATTACCAGGGGCGGAAGATGACAAACCCAAGTGAGATGTGGCAGTGACACGACCAACAACCCCGCCATTGGCAAAGCAGAAAGTGTCACCACCGGTGACTGCAGGCGGCAGCCGTCGAGACAACCACAGAAACGTTCTCGATGCAGCGACCGATAGCTGATCCGCAGTCAGTCGCCTCGTAGAATTGCGGTAACATCGTTTGCACTTCTCGGTTGCCATCCAAAACCGGCTCTGACTTCACATACAGCGGCTTTGTTTCCCGCAACAGCTCAACGGCGCTTTTCCGTTTTACTGAAACAAGCAAAGGAGTATTAAAAACGTATTGTAATTTCACTACTTGAGACCATTTAGGGCTTGTAACCAAAAAGGTTTTTGTGGTTATTGGTTACTGGGAACAAATAAAAATCTATATTTGTTACTGGTTATCGGTTAAAAATGTACTCATTTGGTTACTGATTATTATTCTGGCTAACCAAAACAACTTTCCTGGTTATTGGTTGAGACAAAATTTGTGGCAAAATAGATTAAAAATTTTTTACTCAGATCAAATTATTGATAATTGATAATTTTCCAGGAAATAATCGGTAATTTTTGATAAAAAGAATCAATAATATTGATACTGGTTATTATTTGGCTTAATGGTTTTAGCATTTTGTGGAATTGGTTAATGGTTACTGGTTATGTAAAATTTGTTTGTTATGGTTATCAGTTCCCAAATCAATGTTATCAATTTGTTTAAGTTTTTAGTAGTTATTGTTCTGGCTATGGCAGTTATAGACTCTAGGCCACCAATGCGTGACAACATCAAAAATGACAAATTTTTGATACCTTTTTTTTTTTCCATGATGCTAAAAAACCTACACAGCTATTTGCGATGAAGATGAAAAATTTGAGTCCAATAACATCCTTGCAATGGGTAATAGTAGAGATATAATTATAGCTAAGGAGATATCCAACTCTCTATATACTCTGTGATACTAGTGATGCCAAATATCGATATTTCTGTGAGAATATCAATACAATATAGATATATCAATATTTTTTACAATATGCCATTTATATGTTTATTTAGCGATAAATTTGAAAAAAGAAAAAGAGGAAGTAGGATTTAAAAACAAGACACTAAATATTATCGTTATTTATTCATGATTCAAAAATTAAAACTGACGATTAACAAAATATAATAAAGTTTACATTTCATAAAAACTTAAATTTCCATTCCCAATTTCCAATTCGCAATTTCAAACGGATATCGATATTGAAAGGAAAATATCGATACTTGAAATATTGATATTTTTGGCATCACTATGTGGTACAAAAATGTAACAAAGATCATCATTATCATCAATGAAAAGTCAACTTCGTTCAATGTTCTGCGCAGCTTTTGTGAAAACAGACATTTCTATATCAATACACACACACTACCAACCTAAAACACATGAGCAGTAACAAATATTGGACTTTGAAACGTTTTATAACATTCTATCTTTGTCATATTTTTGATCAGCATTGGACATTTCTTTAGCTATATGTCTTTGGTAATAGTATATTTTATACCAAAGGGGAAAGTAGTAGAGATGGAAACGTCAGTTTAATTTAACAATCTGATTCGATTGTTCTCATTTACCAAATTGAACAACAAATTCATAGTTCCTTATAAATTTCAATTTTTTCCCCTCTTATCAGAATTAATTTATACTTTACATTCCAGTTCCTTTATCATCATCCAATCGTCTGATCATCATTTATGTTCATTTGTTCTTGTCTTCTTGAAAAAGTTCTTGATTCATTTATTCATTCAGGTTTTTTTTCAGTTTTTATTAGTTTATCAAAGATGAAATGGAGATGAAAGATAACAACTGAGAAATCATCAGTGAAAGACAATAGGTTTTTCTCAAAATGAAAATGTTTAAAAGTAAAAACGTTATTTCAAACAAGATTTTCTTGATGTTTCATTGGAAACACTGATTTTTCGGTCCTAGAACCGGAAAGTGTAATTTTGGAATTTCACTTTTTGGTCCTTGGACCAGAAAATAATTAAATTGTGATTATTTCGAATTTTTCGGTCCTGCTGCCAAAAAGTAGTCCTCTAATTCAAAAAGATGAACTCTCAGTCCTAAAATGAGGGCAGAAAACATGCTACAATGGACAGGAGGAACATAAAAAATAGGTGGAGAAAACATCTGTAGGCAACTGCCTTTTGCAAGAACCGACAGTTCGAGGTTGCATGCACATGTAAGTCGCCGCAAATTATTTAATGTTCGAACGCGTTAGCACGAAAAAATTCCAGAATTTAAAACTATTTCGTGTTTCAATATTGCATTCGAAGTGAATATACGAAGAAGAATAATGTGACGCCAAGCAGCAACGTTCGAAAAGCAGAGAACGAGCGATCACTGAAGCTAACATTGTACGGTAGCTGCACGGATAAACACGTTGCATATTTTCTACGCACTTCTCGCACTCCTCAGGTTCATCTGTCACCGTTAATGCACCACCTCATCCACATTATCGACAAACTCCTCTCCTTCCTTCACCTTCTTTGCCATCGATAAGACTATTCCATTAACTTCAGGCCCATTCTTTATAGCCTTAAGTGTTAAACCTACAAATGTACTGTCATTATCAGAGGCGAAGTTAAGGAAGAGCATGGGAGCTAGAGCTAGGGTATCCGATCCAATGCTATTGATTAAATTGATCTGATAGGTTCCAGTATCTGTTGTCCGAACAGCGGATTTGTTGGTGAAGATTGTTTTGTCTGGGAATGTATCGAACTTAATTCTTGAGCTTGGCAAAATCTCTTCACCATTTATTATCCAAACCGTAAAACATGGTAAAACCTCCGCCATAGGAAAAATAAAAAAATATATACTCATTGTAAAGAAAACCATAAAAATAATTTTATTTATTTTCATTTTAGGGAAAAGAAGTTAGGACTCTGAGCTTTCTCACCCCTCACAGGAATTTTATATTAACTTCGTCTGTGATTGCCATATTCTACGAAAAGCATATCTGACTCATGAAATGGAGTATCTATTGACAGGTTCTACACGTACATTATGATAAGTACATTGAGGCTAGGCTCTTTGAATAAATTTGCGGCAAGTTTCAGTGGCAGGAAGAAAGAGCAAAGAGGGCAAAAATAACATTAACATTTACAGGAACGGTGGCTCTTGCTCTTCTTGGAGGCGAACAGTTTTTTAAGGATGTACCAATTGGCCAACTAAGCAAATCGACGCAGCCGTTTACATGTCACAATGAACAACCAAATTGCAGGGTGATTGAAAATCGTAACGTACTGAATTTATTAGTGTATTTTCCAAAGGAAAATACAACTATTGCATTCTCTGCAATGACGGGACCTGAGGGTGGGACCTGTGGAAAAGCGCCGATCCTGAGTCGTAGATCACGAATACATAGGTCACTCAAATTCTTCTGTACACAATATATACATATTTCCACTTTTTGCTCATTTTGGAACTTTTTGGAAGTCTGTTAACCCTCCACTGTTTGACCTATGACAATGAAACTTGGAGTAGAGTTAGAAGCATTCCTGGGCTACACATTCGTGTCAAAATTTTTGAAATTCATTCGTTAGTTTTTGACGCATGTTGTCATTACAATAACTCTCGTAAATTTGTAGATTTTGGCTTGAAATTGTTGTGGTGATTTCAGACTATTTGGGACTGGTTTGGTATTGAATTTGAGCGAAATGGGTCGACTGATTTTCGAATGGCAGCCATTACAAAATTTGACACTTTTTTTACTGATTTTGGCATTTTTTGGGAGTCTGTGGAGCCACCGCTTTTTGACTTATCTCAATTAAACTTAAGATAGTGTTAGACGCTTTCATGGGCAACACATTCGTGTTAAAACTGTTGAAATTCATTCAGTAGTTTCGGAAGAAGGGGTTCTCAAAGTTTTGTAAACCCACAACGTTGTCATCACGATAATTCCCGTAAATTAAAAGATTTTGGCTGGAAATTTTTATGGTAGTTGGAGACTATTAGGGACTGGTTCGTTTTTGAATTTGAGCGAAATCGGTCAACTGGTTTTTGAATGGCAGCCATTACAAAATTTGACACTTTTGGAAAATACACACTTACTGCGGTTGATGCGTGGCAGAGATATTTTTTCAATCCAAAAAGTGTGAGGCGAAATTCGAACGTAAGAGAAGGGGGTCCCTTAGTACCTCTGCATCAAGCCATGTCAAGTCAATTTCTAATAAAATTAAAAATGTTACAGATCTCAATGATAACGCATTCGATGGAATAGAGGCACGTTTGGAATAAGCTGGTAAATTGGGAACTAAGTGACAAGTCACGCACCAGTGTAACGAGGTATACCAGTCGCATGTCAGGTGAATTGATACGCGAATACACACGAATAAGCTGCACATAGGTAGTGCGAAGTACACCTACGCATGCAAGGGTCGTTCCAATGGGGTCCCCGCGTGCCATACGTCTCCAAAAATTAAACGTATTTTTAATCCCTCATACGTATGAGTGTAACCCACGTAAGCATACCAATCTCTCACTTTTAAAATCATGATCTCCTGAAGACAACTCTCCTCATAAACTCAAATGATATCCCAAAATCACCACGGGTAAGGTACGTATACCTACAAATAAGGGACCGTGTATTTGTCATTTACTTAGAATTAGAAAGGCGGCAAATTGCAAATACAAGGGGTACGGTTAAAGGGGGGAGAAAGTGGGAGAGGCTCTATAGTACTTACGAACAGTTTGCTGATGGAAGGGCGCGGAGCAAGAGCAGCCGAGGCCGTCTTCCTCGTCGTCTTCGTCGTCTCCTCGGCTGCGTCGACTCGGAATTTTGAACGCGCGGTGGCCGCCA
This sequence comes from Ericerus pela, assembly GCA_011428145.1. Lineage (NCBI taxonomy): Eukaryota > Metazoa > Arthropoda > Insecta > Hemiptera > Coccidae > Ericerus > Ericerus pela. The sequence continues at coordinate 370,632 of WOFM01000166.1, forward strand.
TCGTCGTATCGCTGCCGCTGATAACCGGAGGCGGCCATATTGGCGGCCATGGTTGAGCGAGCGGGGCGCAAAATTGCGACTGGAATATGAAGCTGCGACGGCGACTAACGGTAGCGGCAGCAGCGGCGCAAAAACGCCTACGAAGGAAGCGCCGATTGAGCGCATCGACGACGTCGACTGGAATGGCGGCGACGGCGCAATGCGTCCGATACGAGCGGCGCCAGCGGCTGCGGCGGCGACGACGTTAGTTGGGCACTCGACCATCGCATCGTGGCCGCGATTCGATTCACGTTTCTAACGCCGCCTCATTCTCGTTTTGGGTTCTGCACTTCGGGTAGCGCCAGCTGCTGGTCGAACCTGCAACACCGAAAGAAAAACGACGAAAATAAGTACCGGCCGATGAGTCGTCTTTGAAGCTAAAATCACTAACGAGATAAGTAGGCGACGACGCTTCTTCACGTCATTTATTTTAGAATGGTACGCGCGTCAAAGGTGACAAAATAGCGACCGGGGCGGCGAACGGATTGCGCTTTTTACTACGAAAATTCGCGACAATATTTGTTGGTTAAATGAAAAAAGAAATTAGCAACAGAAAGAGATGAAGAGGCGAGATGGAAACTGGAAAAATTGAACGGCAGTGGTGGCGATGTAGGTAATTAGAACGAGAGAGGGGGACGTGTGCGGCAATAGATTGCTCTCGGACGAGCGGTCGGCTGAAAACAGTTCAAAAGCAGGAGAAGAGGGGTGACATATTTCGAGATAGGAGAATACGTAAAAATGAGTTGTAAACCCAAACCCAAATCATGGAATTGAGTTCGGAGTAATTAAATTTCTCGCGTCGCGTCCACAGTCGACGTTTATCATCTTCGTAATAATCCCCAACCCCACCTCACCCATCGTCGTCGTCGTCGTCGTCGTCGTCGTCGACATCGCAGAAAACAAACAATTAAACGCATCTTTTACTGCAAAAAAGAGGAAAAATATCACGTTACCTCCGAGACTATGACGTGGGATAGGATTCGAACTGAGCGGCGCAGTGCAACAGACGACCAAAAATTTATGTGCGCAGTCGTCCCGCAAAAACAAAAAAAATACGGAACGAACGAAAACGATCGGCGTCGATCGTCGCTCGTCACACATTGGCGCACGCGAGCTATTTTTTGCCCTGCACGTCCCATTCACGAAAAAACTTTCTTTTCATCAATTTAAATGGTCGGACGGAATAACGGTTGAGCAGCCGGCAGAACGCGGACTCGGCTATATTTTTCAGATGATTTTTCGTTATATATACAGGTACGGGAGGGGGTCAGTTTTTCCAATCCAGGATTCCCTTTGACCATAGAGTACTGGACCAGTAAAGCTCCATAAGACCAATGTACTTTTCAATGTCAAGACAGGCCAGCCTAAAAGTAGGCAACCCTAGCGTACCTTCTGCATATTTTCGACGTTTTGCTTGAGTTCACCAATTCAGAATACATCTGATAAAGACATCCTTTAAATTCACAAGGATAACGTACCTAAACACAAAGCAAAGTACGTCAAAAGGTACGCTCTGGTTGCCTATTTAGCCCCAGCATGTCTAAGCAAAAATCAACTTTCTTTACTGGTGCAGTACTACATAGTATATAGTCTAAGTGGATTCCAAATGAGTTTTTTTGGCTAAAAAAATTTTCCAAACCATTTTTTCCCGAATAAATTTTACCCAATTAATATTTTTTCAGTATAATTTTCCCAAATAAGATAGGTATGTGTCGTGAAAACAAAAAAATTGAATTCAAAAGCTATAATATTATTATATCATATTGTCGATTCGGGTGAAAATTGAGTTTTTTCACAAAAACGCTAATAACTTTTGAACCGTTAGAGTTAGAGCGCTGAAAATAGGCTCATTCGATTCGGGGTGAAAAAATACATCATTTTCATATATCATATTGTCGATTCGGGTGAAAATTGAGTTTTTTCACAAAAACGCTAATAACTTTTGAACCGTTAGAGTTAGAGCGCTGAAAATAGGCTCATTCGATTCGGGGTGAAAAAATACATCATTTTCATATATCATATTGTCGATTCGGGTGAAAATTGAGTTTTTTCACAAAAACGCTAATAACTTTTGAACCGTTAGAGTTAGAGCGCTGAAAATAGGCTCATTCGATTCGGGGTGAAAAAATACATCATTTTCATATATCATATTGTCGATTCGGGTGAAAATTGAGTTTTTTCACAAAAACGCTAATAACTTTTGAACCGTTAGAGTTAGAGCGCTGAAAATAGGCTCATTCGATTCGGGGTGAAAAAATACATCATTTTCATATATCATATTGTCGATTCGGGTGAAAATTGAGTTTTTTCACAAAAACGCTAATAACTTTTGAACCGTTAGAGTTAGAGCGCTGAAAATAGGCTCATTCGATTCGGGGTGAAAAAATACATCATTTTCATATATCATATTGTCGATTCGGGTGAAAATTGAGTTTTTTCACAAAAACGCTAATAACTTTTGAACCGTTAGAGTTAGAGCGCTGAAAATAGGCTCATTCGATTCGGGGTGAAAAAATACATCATTTTCATATATCATATTGTCGATTCGGGTGAAAATTGAGTTTTTTCACAAAAACGCTAATAACTTTTGAACCGTTAGAGTTAGAGCGCTGAAAATAGGCTCATTCGATTCGGGGTGAAAAAATACATCATTTTCATATATCATATTGTCGATTCGGGTGAAAATTGAGTTTTTTCACAAAAACGCTAATAACTTTTGAACCGTTAGAGTTAGAGCGCTGAAAATAGGCTCATTCGATTCGGGGTGAAAAAATACATCATTTTCATATATCATATTGTCGATTCGGGTGAAAATTGAGTTTTTTCACAAAAACGCTAATAACTTTTGAACCGTTAGAGTTAGAGCGCTGAAAATAGGCTCATTCGATTCGGGGTGAAAAAATACATCATTTTCATAATACTCCAGGTTCAGTTTGAAAACGAATACGTGACCAAATTCTAGTTGCCGCAGCATAATCTCAGTGTCTCTTGCTTTTTGTTGCGTTCCACTAGGAAAGCATGTAGGCTCGGATGGCTTTTGCCGACAAATAACTGAACGCAGTTCTGCCAGCCTTATTCATCCGCGTTATGCTATGCCTGGTATTAATTGTATCGAATTGGTTCTACAGAAAATTTTATAGTTTTTATTTTTTATTTTTTGGTTTACAAAAAATTTTTAGTTTTCATCTATTATTATTTTTTTTTTTTTTTTTTGGCGTTGAGGGAAATTTTTCCATTTCCTTGAATCTGCCACTGCCGACACCGTCGTAATTTGTTCTTCAGTAGTTTGCCACTAGGCTATATTTTATAGCTCAAAAATTGCATACGGCATAAAAATTTATTTTTAGAAAAATGCCATTGGGAAAATACTTTGGTTGGGAAAAACACTTTTAGGAATAACAGGCTCTTAGGATTTGTGACTCTGGGAAAATTGAATTGGGAAAACCAAAACCAGATTGGGTAAACCATACGCCAACCACAGGTATATAATGCAAATTAGGTAACCTGTAGCCCAGAGCAGCAATATTTTAGAGGTACATTGTTACCGTAAAATAGAATTTAGACTTCATCTGCCCAAGTGCTAACCGAATAGGGTACTCACACCCGTATTCTAGAACATTTCTTAACGTTAAGTAAGACCAAAGAACTTGTTTGACCAGGTTTATACTATACTTATATACATGGGAGTCACAGATAAAATATTACTTGAGTTGAATATCTGTACGGAAGTATCGTTCTAGAATATGGGTGTCACTCCAACAAAAGTGCAGTATAAACAGGGTTTTCATTAGGATTTTTTACCAGCAACAATCCAGATATTTTAGAACTGATTTTTAGCTTTTTGTTTTTGTTTACATTAGAAATTGTTTGGAAGAGTGTATTTAAGAATTTTAATCATGAAAATACACAATCTTCACTTGTGATTTCATGTGTTTACTCATAGCTTCCTTTACAATCAGTTTAGAAAAAGCGAGATTTTACAATCTAAAAGTTTAGGTCCATCTAACTTTTAGATTGTACAGTTTTGATTGCAAACAATCGGATTTTGCTTGTTTACGTTCAGCTTTTTTACACGCAACTTCTAAAAAAGCAAAATAGTAGCTTGTAAAGAATCCTTGTGGAAAGCCCGCTATTGAGGCAGATCAGTGTTTGTTTAGCGCTGCAATTATCAGAATGTCAGACACATATGGTGTCTGTCCGACTGTGTTATTCTCTATTCCAAATAAGGACTACCATGAGTATGAGCTGGGAGTTGCTATTTGCATGGCATCTCGATCCGACATTCTAAAAATGAATCAGCTGTCAGGTTATCATTCTTATTATACTCTACTCTACTCTAGATAATAAATATAGATAAAGTAGAATGGCTATTATTTAGGAATTACGTTGATTCTGTTTAAGATGTAGATACAATTGTAACAAAATTCAATAATCTGTACCTCCTTAAGGCCAATTTTATTGAATCTAATAACAATATTCCAATTTTACCACCATCTTCACATTCAAGTATCTGAATTACCACGTCCAAACAAACAAACGAATGGAAATAGTCATTTTCACAGAAATTTGTTTTCAATCTACATTGATCGACATCGAATCTTCTGAAACCGATGCGAATCAGATTCAGGAATCTGTTTGCTTAAACAAGCATACCTAGTCTCTCAGATGTCATATTATTCTTATTTGAAATTTTAAAATAAGGTATAGGTTTCACAAAACGTTTCACACTTAATAAAAGCGTATTTAAAAAAATTCATTTCTATATAAAATTACTTTCCGGCTTTGGTACCACCTTCGGGACCGAATTTTTTCCTACCAAATTTGGCCCATCCAGTCAAAAAGGCTGCGTATCCACCTACGCTGAAATCAGATGAAAATTACCCAAGATAGAAGACAAATGCAGGATTTTTAAAACGACACGTTTTCATCAACATTTCCTATTTTCCATTCACTTTTGAACTGTATTTTTCGAAAATTTTATAAAAATAATACAAAAAAAAGGTAATAGCCTAACGAACATTGAAATTTTATTTCGTAATCATTTTTCCACCTTTTTATTTTTCCGACCGGGAAGGTCTAATCAGTGTACCTAATTAGCTGTTCTTATCTTCTGATTGAAGCAACGAAACTGTACTTTTTTTTTCTCTTATACATACCAAAGGCTCATACCTAGGCGACAAGTTCTGTCAAAAGTTAGTTCTCAGTCATAACACACGCAGTTTTAGTTCGGTGTCAATTCTGCGATAGTAAAAAACCTCGAAAAATTGATAATTTTGTTTTTTCCATATCGAAGAGACCAAAGGGGAGAGAACGGTGACGAATGAACGAATGGTGGTTGCGGCAAATGCTTGAAATACGGATACGACGAGATGACAGTAAAGTGGTGGCGGAGATACGCGCCACACTATCCTTGATTAAATTCGTCATTCGTGTTATTCGGAACAATAATGACCGTTATAACTACGGCAACAGCGGCGGCGGCGGCGGCGATGACAGTGAAACCAACAAAAAAAAAAATCAGAGAAAAGCAAACCAGCCAGACTTTCTATGGTAAAAGCGGAGCAAAAAAAATTAAACACGATAATTAGCGTAATAGACACGTCCCCTGCGTACCTTATGTGAACGTGGAAAGGGAGCAGCGGAAAAGGGAACAGGCTCTAAACTCTATGAAGCATACGTGCGAGTACAGAGTGAGCACACATACACACAGCCGCATAAGTACCGTGAATTTACTTCCGACTAAAGGAGTCATAACGCGTGTCCATAAAAAAAACAAAAAACTATACGCAGCAATATTTTATTCGAAAACCCAGTTTGTCAAACAAACAATCCCGAAGTTCAAAGGCGTGAAAAAATCGCAAGAAACTATCGACAGTTATCGATATCTGATAAAAACGTCGATCCATCGAAATTTCATTGTTACAGTTTCAAGCACAATAAGTGAAACTAGCTGTGCTCGTGAATATGAAGAATTAAAAACATCGTTATAATTTTATGCATCCGTTTTTCGCGGGATTAGTTTGGGCCTACCTTTGTACTTCGGGCAATTGACTTATACAAAATAGATCTGGTTTGGCATAATCAGTCTGGGCCATTCTTTACTTTTTTTTTACAATCGTAACCGTTTCATCAATCCGCTCTGGTGTAATTCGTCTAGCCACTCTATTTCTCTCTTTTCACTTATTTTGATTCCCGTTCTCAATTTTGGAAAACGTTAATGATATTCCAGCATTAAGCCTATAAAGCCCTTTCCATTGATACATTTTCCATGAAAATCCATCCATATGTTCCGGCGCAAAAGGTAGAACTAGGTACAGCTTTGACTATATAGCTTATGGACTGCTGGAACTGATAAAATCTTGAAGCCCAACACTGCAGGCGTTACTTTTCGAAAAAGGTACTTTGTGTGAAAATTGAATTTGTATCAGGTAGAATATCGTGTATTTTATATTTAGACCTAATTATTTCGTTCCGTAATTCTTACTCTTTTTTTTATACAGAACGTTTTAATGCAAATGGGATTAAATGTTATTACTGTCGATGGAAAACTAATCAAAGAATTACGTACTTATATACAGGTAGAATAAGGAAAATATTAATAATTTCCTTATTCTTATCTTAATACTATACTATACAGTTAACTATATGTATAAAAGTTTATGAGGATGCACCAATTATACCTACAAAATCCAATTTATTACAAGCTTCTTCAAAATCATCAAGAGATTGCAACAAATCTGTCGGTAAGCTATTGCCATTAGATGCTTCTAGACCATTAGATAGTGGATATATACTCATCTCTTCTGTTAAGTCAAGTTTTGATGCACTTAAAGTATCAGTGGAATGAAGCTCTAGTAAAGTATTACATATTTATGTCATTAATTATTCTATAAACTTACAAATAATGCCATTTTATCATGTGTCAATGGCAAAGTAGAATAATAATAAAATTAATTATCTATAAATATAATTTTAATTACTAAATTAACAAAATATAAAAATTAATTTTTTTCTAGCCAGAATTGGAAATTTGGAATCACTATCACTTATCACCAAAGTCGTTTTTTGTAAAAAGAACGCCTGTTAACAGTGGCTTCAGCGGTCTTCCATTTAACCCTATGTATTTCTTATCAGTTCTAGCAGTCCATAAGCTATATAGTCAAAGAGGTACAGTCACCTTACCGTATTAATACATATATAATACAATGATAACCCCTTGCGCCGTGAATGCGGAAAAGATACTTGAAGCAACACTGTCGACTTAGATTTTCTTTAGTATTTGTTTTAGTTTTATATTTTTCTCAACAATAAAATCAATAGGCACCAAACTCCTATCAGACCTGGTCGTACGTAAGAACTACACTTTCCGAAAATTTCAGGCCATCCCTTTGAAAGTTTCCTTAAAACTGTGGAAAACTCACTTTTCCAGCAATTTTTTCTTTTCCAGTTTTGTCGGAAACTACTGAACTTACCAAACTTTCATCAGATTTGCACATTAGAGGTGGCACAATAACGAAAACTATCGATACAGAATTTTTTTATTTCTCCAAAATCCAGGAAAAACCACTTACCTTGGAATTTTTTGTTCCTCAGTTTTCTTGCAAACTACCGAACCAGTAGGCAACAAATTCATATCAGACCAGGTCCTCTATAATAATTGCCTTACCTGAAAATTTAACCCCTATCCTTTTTGTAGTTATCCCAGAACCACGAACACAAATTATGGGAAATACGTATGTTTATATACATATATACAATTATATATATATACATATATAATTATATACACACACATTAGAAGATTAGGTAAAAATGAGAAAATGGTATCAATCGTTTTCTTTCCTCACGAAACGAATAATTTTCATAATTTTTACCCCAAACCTTTCTGCGACGTCGATATTAATACCCCGTTTGGATGCAAACTGGGTAAAATGTAATGTGGATATACAAACCTAACTGGTGGCAGAACAGTAGCAGTAAAAAAGGCGCTGCGCAGCGCAATTTTAATTTTACATCGCTATTCTAGCTGGACAGCGGCGCTGCAGCGTGACGAGACCTAATCACCGTGTCGCCTATCATACCCCAAATAAAAAGAAAGTTAGCCAACAGCTAGAGCGACGAATGACTGCATAGGCCGCCACGTTCGGCATAAATGCGGTAACGACGGACCGAGATGGGGCACGCACTGCAGCGCCAACATCTCGCTTAAAGTCGCGTCAAGCTAAAATGCGTATGAACGCACTTCGAGATCGTTCCGTAAATGCTGCCATATTTCCCAACATTTTAGGGCTAGCCTTTTATGGCCTTACGTATAATTATACTCTATTCAAATTTCTACAAAGAAGAAAGACGTGACGTCACAGAGACAATCACATTTCACAGTTACATAAAGCTAAAAACATTTGTGTGATCAAAATTGTGTTGGATGTAGCTTTTGTTGGATAGTGTGAATCCTTACCTTTTCTATTTCTTTCGGCTCATATGACGTCACGTCTCTCTTATTTGACGTGAAGTATAGAGTATTCACTTTTTCTCGCCGAATACACTATTGCATAGTTACTCGTCTGAATTTTGGACGGCTGTCTATTCAATACAATGCGAAAATACACGTTTGCATAGTTACCCGCCCTAAAACTGGGCGGTTTTTTGGAAAATGATGTCACAGTGAATACTCTACAGCCCTTAGCAGTTATGAAGCTATTTTGCTATCCACTACTTCGAGGGCTAATAGAAATTCTGCTAGTTTAAGCATGCAAACCAGGATAATTGAGTTGAAACTACTGAAATAACAGTTGACTGCTAGCTTGAAAACTAGCTGAGTGTGAATGAGGTATATGGTGTGAGATTAGATAAGGTGGGTTGTTTTTTATTTTTATTTATTTTTTAAATGATTAAAGAAATATTGCAACAATGCAAAATGATCTCGAAGTAGTGATGACTGATGGGCAATGAAACATTGTTGAGATGAAATAAAAAATGAAATGTTTTACATATTCGAGACTATATGGGCCATCTAGTTTATTATGATCTAGCTGCATAATTTTATAAACAAAGAATACTAACGGTCCTACTGTCGTGTTGGGCTACTACTATTTGGTATCATTATAAAGAAAATGTTTCAATCTACATTTTTTTATAGAACTAAAGTTGTTTTCTTACGAGTTGTTTTAGGAGACGTTGTTCGCAGGTAACTTTATGGCTCCTCGTTGGTTGTGTGCATGCGTCTGAACTTGTCTTCTTTCCATAATATTGGATAGTTTATTTTTTGATATTTCAATCAATCGAAGGGAATTTGTTGATGAATTCTATTCAATTTGCATTTATTGGCATTAATTTGTCGACGAATTCCCTTTGATTCCTTTCAATTCGTGTGTATTCAATGACTGATTTGTCGATGAATTCCCTTCGATTTATCGGCAAATTAATGTTCTTAAACACAAATGAATCAAAAGAATTTATATGCGTTTAACGGTTAATTCGTGTGCATTTAACGCCCATAATTCATCAACGAATTAATGTTATTAAATTCACACAAATTGAAGGGGATTTGTGTGCATTTAAGAGCCTTAATTCATCGACGAATCAATGTTATTAAATGCACACAAATCGAATAGAATTTGTCGTTGAACTCTATTTGATTTTGTTTGCATTTATCGGCATTAATTCGTTTTCGAATAAAGGCCGTTAAATATACCTGAATTCCCCTTGATTCTTGTGGGTTTATAGACATGAATTCGTCGACAAATTCCTTTCAGTTCTTGTGTATTCAATGACTGTTCATTCACGACTGATTCATTCACATTTATAATTATCACAGTGGGATTTAAATTTCATGTTTTATAATAAACTATATGGAAAGAAGACAATTTCATGCGCATGTGCACAACCAGGAGCCATAAAGTTACCTGCAAAAAACGTTTCCTGTTGTTTCAATTTTATCGCTGATTATCTATAAAGCCAAACAGTTACAAAATAATTTCACTCCTTTTGAGTGTAGAGGATAATAAATAAACATTAAATATATCAAATAAGTTTTTGTTCATTTTTATTTATCATACTCTTATCAACAATTTAAAACAAACAGTACTTCAATTGTGTAAATAGTGAGGGAGTAATGGCCATTTTCATACAAAAAGTCAATGTTTGATATCAGTCATTTTCTTATCAGTATTAATTCAGAATATCAGGTACGGCAGATTCTACTATTATTTTCAACTTAGTATCATTTTTTAGAAGTAGAATTATAAAATTTTCGTCATTTCTTAGATCTACTCAACTTATAACATGTGATGAAACGCAGGAAAAAATGAAATTTTTGTGGAGGAAGCATGCAGATAAATTTGTTTTTGTGTATGCGAATAAGAATGATGTTGATTGGGTAGAAATGAGTAATATTCTTTCTGAATTGACCCTTACAGCTGAAAGAAGAGGACATTTCACATTTGAATATACAATAGAAGGGTGTTTGTAAATTTATTATATAGTAATGAATTTTGTTTGATTTTTTTCATTCTCTTGTAATAGATTTTGAGGTGGCCCATATTAATCAGAGCCTGGGGTAATATGAGCCACTCTTTAAGCCTTTATATTTCAAAAATAAATTATGGTAGGGTCATTCCGAGCATATCATCTGAAAGATGAAGGTTTGAAGAGTTTACATTACAATTTTCAGCCTCCTCACTCATCAAAGTGCTGCACAATTTATAAAATATCTTAAAAACCCGGCTCATATAGCCCCAAACTATGGTACCACTTTTCCACGAACTATTTAAAACTCGTAAAATATGCGTGACATATCGATTGACACCACTTTTCTTGGTTGATTAGACTGGTATGTATTCCTCTCGTAGAGCTCCCCCCTACATGACACTATATGTCACCCGAATTTCCATTCCTTATTCCAAACAACTCTGTGTATTCGAAACGACGCGCCTGATTGGTTTTCTGCATTTGCTTTCATTCCCACAAGCATACAACTACAATCCCAATTTTATTTCAATAACTTTTTCAAATATTGAAAATTTTTCAAATCCTTATCAGTTATCAGTAGTTATAGCAATACATTTTTCTATTTACCAATATTTTCACTTTGATAAGGATGACATGAAGTTAGTTGAAATTATACAGAATGCCAAATGATTGATTCTCACATGCGTAACATTTGCTTTTTATTTGGATTGAATTTTCGAGATTTTAAAATGTAGACGATGAAATATGATATTAAGTTTTTTCAATTTTTTTTATGTTTCACGGTGATTGGTGGCATCGAGAGTCAAAAAACACAGTACCTATGAAGGGATTTTTCAGACAATGGGGGGGCCTTGGCCAAGGCATACCACTGTGTGTTTCGGTGACGGCAGGGTGGCCTCCATGGGGTGGGACTTCACCCCATCCACTTTGGCTTCTCCACTGTCATTGCCCTCAAAGTGGCATACCATGGACCAGCCCCATCACATCTGCCTAAAAGATCCCATAACCTATGTAATAAGTGAACCACAGACTCTGAAGCTTAATGTAATAAATCTATTTTAGTTAGCCTACTTATCGTTGTCATTAATTATCTACCGGAACTAAAAAAAAAATTATTTCCCAGTCTTAGCCTAATATTCCGCATAATCAATTTTGTAGGGCATAAAAATAAAGTTTCTCCACTAGAATTCGAAGATCTGCCACTGAAGTGGCCGGCTGGTATATAAAGAGGGAGCTGATTGTCAATATACAGAGACTGTTGGAAAAATAGTATCCGAACGGCTTTCCTGTATTTTAACAATAAAAAATATCAGAAATAGGGCAACGGATTAAAAGCACTGAAAAGTTGTATCATTTCGTTTTAGTGGGGTGTTATCTGCTATGTTGATGTTAAAAAACCTTTTTGATTTGTATTTGTAAGGACAACTACATGGTGTCTTGCATGACAAACTATATTCAAACAGTGTATATGTATATGCATATATACATTCGTTTGGACGAGAGAATTTTTGTTAAATTGATGGCCCAGCGGATAAGTTGTCGTACAAAATTGTATGAAATGTTCAGAGACCTGGGATCGAATTGCTGCTGGACCATAAAATTTTCATTAATATTATGCGATAGTGGCACTTAACGGTTTCCAGTAATTGTTCTAAGCATTATCAATATTTTTTGAAAAAATTGAAGTAAGCCGGTTTATTAATGAAGTAGTTTTTATTGATATCTATGGTAGCAGCAGCAGACAACAGAGTTACAACTGAAAAGTGGAGGCAAAAGATACACACTTTGATGGCAAAAATAGTAAACGGCTGAAAACAGGATAATGGACGAAAATGGGTACAAATGTATCGATCTTGTAATGCGAAAATGTTTTAAAAATAAGTTTTCATCGTTACAATTGAGTAGAATTTAAAGATTATCCTACAGTGGTCATCTATATTAATCTTTCCCATACTCAGAAAATCAATTTAAACTCTTTTCTTTTCTTATGGAAAAATACATCCTCCTGTTTCCAGCTTGTTATAATATGATGCGAATTTAGCGCTCCTTGTGAAGCCGCCACTTCCCAATTGGTTCCTTTTACATCATATTTTGAATTTGTATCTTCATATGTAATATTGTAAATAATTTTTCGAAAAAAGAATTTCCGAATCCACCCTAATGCCTTCTTAAAATCGAAGTATAGACGTCGTCTGGCAGCGGTTCAAATCCAACGCGCGGAACTTTTCATTATTTTTTTTTTTTTACCGGAGGGTTTAATATACGTTTTAACGTCGTCGTAGAACTTGTCCTACACGAAAGAGAAACAATTTCAACCGACGCGACGAATCCTTTCCTCATCGGCGACACTTGGACGAAGGTCGCACAGCGATCGAGGCGGCCAAAACAATGAAAAATGGGGTTGGCGCGGGGACGACGCAACGAGGAAATTCGGGTGTATTTTTCGACGACTGTAATATTACATATTCTACCAACGTAATGGAGGACGCCATTGACGTCATTCTCGTGGTAAGGCAGGCAGGGTCAAAAGCGTCGAAGAGACGAAGGGCTGAATTCTCGAAAAACAACGCGGGACCCGTGACGTCGTCGCACGACCGGAAGGGGCGCCGCAAAACGAGCGATGGCGTCGTCGCGATGACCTCTCACGTTTAGTTTCATGCGACGAAAACGAATATGAATTTTGAAAAACGAATACGCAGCGCGCACGAAGGTCGACCTAACAGCGTAAAATAATGCCGGATAGATAAGGTCGAGGGCGGAATTCGGCGGATGCGGCGAGGCAGGTACGAAGGATGAGCGTCGAAGTCGAAAGGCTCGCGTGCGAAGAAATTCGAACTGGTCGACGGTCGTTCGTCCGAGACCGGATTACGCGATTAGCTTCTCGCTACAGTTCATTCATTCTCCACTTCTTCATCAAGGGGAATCAGCACCGTCGTCATCTTCATCTTTCTCCAGTTCATCTTCTCCATTGCTGATGAACAGTTTTCTGTAGGGCGTGCGATACGAGAAATAATATACGTTTATCGTGTTTATCGACATCGACACTACACACCCGGAAAATGAAAAATACAGGAGCTGCGGGAGGAGGGGGGGAGGTTGTAATCGCATCGATACGTTCGAACGCCGAAATTTCGTTCAAATCCGATCGGAGCAACACCTTTGGGACACCATGAACGAATTGCGCAGGCAGCATTTTCTTCCACAGCAGGTGCCGACGTACACTAGCCGTGCAAATTACTGGGCCATGTTCGCGGAAATGGCACTATAGGCCTGAGCTGCGTAAAATGATCCTACCAGCAAATGACATCACTCCAACTCCACTCAGAAAACAAAGATGCAACATGTCGACGGTTAGGGTCTTTTTTTTTTGCTTCTTTTTTATGGGCGTATCGCAGTTTCAGAACATGTACCAGGATGAAATTAAATAAAAAACGATGTTTGAACATCTGCATGACAAATTCGAGGCAACGAACTCCAAACAAAACGAATGGATTGAAAAATACAAATACACCATGACAGCAAACTACACTAAAAAATGTAGGTTTTCTTAGCGAAAAAAATCTAAGTAAATAAATACAATAATTAGCAGTTGCGTAAAAATGAAAATATCAAAAATAATGGCCAAAATGCTGGGAAAAAATTAGGTGTAATAAAGTGTTGAGGAAATTCGTAATGAATTATATTGCAACGTTTTTAAAGTACGCACGCAAGTTATTAGATGATCGCTTAACTAATAAAATAACATCAAGCCTGCTTTATACACAGCTTTTTTGTTTCATCCGGAATGATATTTACCAAAATGATAGAATGTTACGTATTCAATGTTTGTACCAAATTTCGTGATTATAGCTTGAAAATTACACTTTTTAGAACTATTTAAGCTCCAAAAACGAAACATGTATGTAGAATGCACCAGACGTACCATTAGGCCAATCTGAACCAGACCCAGGGTCTCAGTAACAGATTGATTTTAATACGTGAAAAACTACAAAAAAAAATTAACTCAGTCAGAAATGGTAGTCAGTCACACGATCATTGGTGCAAGTGTTCTTTGGTACAGTTAGGTATTCAAGAAATGCAGTTTTAATTCTCGTTGAAAAACGTTTACCATAATATCTATTATTCGGCCATTCAAATTACGATTTAAATCATGCCCACTACCACACGGCTCTAAAATACATCTGTTCGATACGAAAAAGTGCGGAACTTACTTTTTTTTCAAAGTGTAAAATTTCTTAACCAACTCGGCGAGACGTTCTGATGAAAATTTCCCATTTAAAGATGTGATTGTTTTCGCATCACAAATCCACCATGTTCTGATCTGGTTCTTAAAAAAAATCTTCAAATTGTTTTATTTGATTCATCAAACGCTTTTACTTAACTCACTACAGTTTCCAAAATCAAAATAACTCCAACCAGGTTCCTTGGCGCACCACTATCTCATCGTTTTTAGTTATCGTACCTCACAATCAGTGGTCCCCCTCAGTAAAAGCTTTTTTTTTTTAAATTGATTTTTAAGAGGTTATTTTTCAAATATTATCACTTCACAGAGTTAATACCGAACTAAAACATTATGGTTAAACAACACAGGAAGTAAGCGAATAGGGGAAAAATATTTCAGGGGGATTTTGAAACTTTTTTGGGGATAGGTGAAAACATAGATTTTTTTTTTTTAATTAGGGAAGACGGCGGTTGCAAAGGCTAAAACTAAGTAAGCATGGGAAATTAGCCCTTAATCTCAAATTGATTTTTGTTTATGTAAGGTCTCACAAATATTAAATTTTGCCAATTATTAATTTTGTGTTTCAGCAAATTGTTTAAATAAAAATTGAAAATTGTTTTACTTTTGCAGTAGAAATGAACATTTTGAAGCTGTGATATTTGACAAACTAAATAGCATCCAAAGAACGAATTCTGAGAAACAAAATCAGATAATTTAGTTCAAGGCCAATTCATGCTCAAACAGTTATACCCTCAAATAGGTGGCAAAAAATTTCAAGGGGAGATAGATCCCCCAAAGTACCCTCTGTATATGCGCCAGATATTAAACTGCGGTCTATTTTACCTAATAAGAATAACCTGAGGTAATCAAAGCATATGGACTAAAGGGGAAAGTAATAGGTAAATATTCACACTATGTAACCAAAGGTTGCTTTAAAAACTCTTGTTCACACCAATATTTTAGCGCTTCATATAGCTGTAGAATGTGAATATCTGTGACACTGCATCTATCTCATTTGGTATAGAGTCAAGAAACTAATTTTTTACAGAAGTTCTCTAAAATTTCAGAGCTTTGCAATGGTAGCAGTTTTTTGCCAAATCAAACCTAGTTATACTACAATAGGGCCGTTCACACGCAACTAGTTTTCAAGCTAATAGCCAGCAACCAGCTTTGAATGAACGGATACTAGCTCACTAGCCACCTCATCTTTTGTGAACAGAATCACGATTATTTAGCAACCTTACCCTTCAACTACCGTTTAACTTCATTTTTTATCGCTTTATAGCGAGATGTTCATGTTTAAACATGGGCATTCAGAGGAAGGATTGATGAATTCAATAATCGGTGATATTTTGCTCAAAACGAAATTTCTAAGTTTTTTTCCGAGTTTTTTTTTCGATGTTCATCAATATAAGTAGCAAATTGGCACAGGAAATCAATTTAAAAAAGCATTATAATGACTAGATTTAGTATGAAGTTTTCCATCATAGTATCAATTTGGGCAAATTATTAAATTTTGATTACCTATAATGTTCTCAACTTCCTGCTCGTAAACAAAGTCTTTTGTAATTCTATATCACTATAATAAACCTACAAGCCAGCTAAAATTAATTCGTTCATCAAAATTATTTCACAATATTATTTCACTAAATTATTTTACCAATATTTTCCCTTATATTCGATGCACGTGGGCCACAACCGACACAACCACAAAAAAAATGTTCCTTACTTCCACCGAAACAATGAATTCTACAGTGTTACCTATATGCCAGAAAAAATCCAGGGCTCGCACAAGCCAAAGCACCACAAAGCAACGCCTCAGGGGTTATATTTCAATAAAAGTTAAGATCTTCTCTCTTTTTGTTCATATTACATGTCTTAAATTAGCTTTATATAGTATGCCATTAATTTTATTAAAACTGACATTTATCTAATAATTTGTGCCAATCAAATAATAATTGCTCTGGTAGCATGTAGTAAAGTATTTTTAATTGATGATGAAATTAGTCATTCGATTATTAATATAAATAATTTATTTAAAAAAAAACGGAAAATTTTGATTAAAATTAATTATTACTTTGAATTTTATAAAACGAATATCGTTTTGTAGGTACAGCCATAGATGTTTAAACATAGTGTTTCGTGATTGAAATATGAATACAACCGAATACGAGTATAAAAAAAACTTTTTCTTAACATATCTTATAGCCTGTCTTCAAAATTTATTTTCAAAACTTAATAGCCAGAGGGGCTGAAAACTGAAAGGCAAAAATTTAGTTATTTTCCAATGGGTATTTTTGAGAAATCTGGTCAAGGAAGGGAGGAAATTATTGGACCCATTATGTTCTAAAAAAAATATTTCGTGAAACTAATACAAAATAAAGAAGTATATAAACTAGCATACGCATAAAATGATGAGGTTATCGAGAAATTTGTCTTCCTGACTACTTCAATTTTGAAGATAGGCCATAATAGGTACCTACGATGACGTTTTTCTTAATCGTATTCAGTTGTATTCATATTTCAAGTTTGACGAACAACCGCACTTATGAATCATCCTGTACAACTTTCAGAGTACTGTTGATTGATATGAATTTATACGTTGGTTGTTCCGATGAAAAATATAAATCATAATTTTATGGCTGCAAACACGTTACCATGAATCGAAATCTTCGTACCAATTTTCACTAAGAGGTACGAAGTGAGGAAGCTTATTCTCGATTCTTTTTACCTGACTGAGTAAACTCATTACATCCAAATTTTCGGAGTAGTTTCCAAAATTCAATTGCATAGAAAAGATATTAGAAAACTCTGATAATAATTCGTCGGCAGACGACGTATCAATCAAGTTCATCTCATTTTTATGAAAACTTTCATCCGAACCGAACGAATCAGGGGGAGTACAGTGAGACAATTCAGAAGAACATACGTTCATACTTTGTCTTTGAAAGAAAGATTCCCGGCGAATTTTGACAGGTGGTCCGCATATTTCGTGTGGATTTCTAATAGAACAACTATTAAACAGCGAGCACAGGTCACGTTCTAACGTACGGATCGAATGACGACTAGCTTTCAGCGAACTTTCTACTGGCTTTTTCGCATTCGATGTACGCCATCCTGATTGTTTCGCAGCATCACAATTAAGCGAGAGAATCCCATTATTTCCATAAAATGTCGTCCCCTTCGAATCTGAAATTGTTTTGAGAGGTTTGCACTCTTTTTCATTGTTTTTCGAACTACCACGAACTTTCTTCTTCGATGATACTTTAGAAGTACCAAGTTTTTCCAGTTTTGTTTGCTTCCGAGTTTGACGTATTTCAAGATTTTTATTCAAAATATTCTTGCTTCGTTGAATAATTTTTGTTGCCTCTTTATTATTTCGTGACCTCGGCTTATTAGGGGGTTTGCTTTCTTCGATTTTAGCCTTTTTCGGTGCTCGAATCCTCGAATTTCTAAAATTTTCAGGCAAAATATCACCATTATTTTTCTTTAGTGTGACTTTCGACACCTTTTTGCCAACTTTTGATTTCAATGAAATTGGAGATTTCAATTTCTGAGACTTCATTTTTTTTGAAGCTGGAATACTAGAATTCTTCGCGCACGATTTGGCATCAACATTCGACTTCACTTTTTTTGAAGTTGGAATGCTGGAATTCTTTGCGCGTGATTTAGCATCAATGTTCGACTTGATTTTTTTTGAAGCTGGAAGGCTGGAATTCTTTGCGCATGATTTGGCACCAACATTCGATTTGATTTTTTTTGAAGCTGGAAGGCCGGAACTCTCTGTGCATACTTTGGCATCAACATGCGATTTGATTTTCCTTGAAATTGGAAAGTTGAAATTCTCTGGGCATAATAAGACATTAGCATTCGATTTATTGAATTTAACGTCAAGTTTGGACCTACAGATTTTTTGAGGCTCAGCAAATTCATAATCTTGACTGTCGAATAAAACAGGACTATCTTTAAATTCGGTCCTAGAACGTTTTTTCGGTTTAGAGATGAATTCAACTTTCAGTTTTTGAAAAGCAAACTTCTTCTTAGAGGTTGAATTCAGCGGCCGACTTGATTTTGATTTTTTTCTAGCCGGCTTGAAGGACAACTGAGTGTGCATTTTTTTAAAATTTTTTCAACGAAAAACCATCGGATGCCAAAGCTGACACTACAAAATGAAAGGAAAAGAAACAACAGATAAAATGTAACACATGAAAAAATTTAACTTCAGTGATAATCAGTCGCCAATAAAAATTTAACCAGCAACTATAACCATTTCTATAAATGTTTTCTATCTTTAGTTTTCGCTTGGATTAATGACAATAGAAATTTTCAAACGGATAAACAGCAAGAATAAAACAGTAACTACAATTCAAAATTGTCCCAGTTTAAGAAAAATGTTAATCCTGAACCATGTAAGTCAGCAGAATTCTGAGCCATTGGAAGATTTTAAAGCTTGCAACTTACGAACATTCATTTCATCCAAACAAACCGAACCATTTTTAAACAAGACAGATGAAATTATGGGAAAGTCAATACGAAAATATTTGTCTTTAGTTCATTTTTATTTTAAAAAAAAGGAAGCAAGTAATTAGTCATTCTAATATATTACAGAATATTCGTATCAAATTTCTTGAGGTGGAAGAGGGTACAATCGCACACATGATATTCATTTCATAGTTCGATCGTAACCTTTATTCATCTGTTGAGTGACACAATGTAAGAAATGTTTTACAGTTTCAACACCCCAAATTGCAGTAGTCATCCCAGACATTAGGAAATATTAATAGAATTCAAGTTTTGAACCAATGATTGACACTGGAGCCTTGGTGAATAGTACAAGTGAGGTATTGGTCTTGAATGGATGTGGATCAGAAAAAAATAAATTAATAATCAAAAAAATGAAAAAAATATCGAGACGACAAAGATCGTAAATATAAAAACAAAGTAAAATTTCTGCCTATCACAGAACACCTAAAGTATTTCGGTAACAGGCTTTTTTTTCACATTATTACAGCAAGTCAGCAACAAGTTCATATTAAAAACACCACTCTAAAGTTATCAATCAATTATTTGAGTGTTTTTACCTGATTTTACTTCAAAGAACTGGCACAATATTAAAAAATTTTTTATAAAACTTACCAACACTATAAAATTTCAAATGTGTCTTTTTTTTTGCCATATGGAACACGACAAGGAATTAAAGATTATGCTGATATTTTATATCCAATTAGTCAAATACATACATACGAGTTATACACAGATAGCCTAGTTATGGAACAATCCTTCGAACAAGCAGTTGAACCATGTTTACTTCAATTTATTAACAGCTATTGGTTATCACGCCATCGGATGCTGACCTTTTGTTTAATTTCAATAGAAAGTTAGAAGAATACAGTTTCTTGTTGTTTGATAAGGCAAATGGCAATAATGGCATCAAGAGAGAGCTACGAACATTTGAAATTTTCAGTTCAAAACAAGTTCTGTTAGTAAGTTCTCAGTTATGCCTAATGTTTTCGATCCTACTAGGGTTGCACTTCATCAAACAGCCTGTTTTTTGGAAAAAATAAAATAAGATTGCTGCACGCTAACAGTAACACCTCCGAATCGTACAAATTGAAACATTTATCACACATCACCCAGAAATTCAAGATGAGAAATTACCTAGCTGATAACAAAATGAAAGAAATAAAAATGTTTTCGAATTCTGGGGAGGGTTGAAGTATTTCCAAAGGATTTATGTGACTTCTGTAGATAATATTCCATTCCCAATAACCAAGAAATTTAGTGCAGTGAATACCAATGAAAGATAAGCTATAAAACTAATATGATAATAATATATAAAGCATGATGCATTGATACGTACATCAGAAAGAGCGCGAACGTCAATAGATATTTCTACCGAGAATACGAGAATAACGCCTAGTTCTCAATTAAGAAAACGAATAAAAAATTCAAAACCATAAGATATACGCAACTTCGTTTACGAGTATGGAATAATAATTATAAATATTCAAATTTTCAACTAATTTTTCATCCAGATTTTCACCCGTAAACACCAAACTCAATTCACCAAGAAACCAGATTACAACAAAGAACGAAACGAATACGAACCTAAAGTACGAGGAACGATTTACGAACTGAAGGTACAAACAAACTAACAAAGTGTTGTAATGGAAATCCCACCTTCTCTCTTTCTTCATCATCATCACGAATACATTATATATATATATATATGTCACACGTACACTCTCATCACGAAGTGCTTCCCCTACTATTCTCAAACCGATAACGCTGTTGCTTCGCCATTTCGTATTTCGTTTGTGAAATGTATTTTAGTCCGCAATAAAATGTCGTTAAAGTAAAAAGTCTCAAGTTCTTTCGATCCTCGTTCTGTACGCCTCACATCATGGTAGCCATCGCTGCGGTAGAACTTTAAGAAGAGACTTGAAAAATCCTGAATTGATGGATAAATAATTTTTTGAATTAATTTACAGTTATGCGAAAATTTTTTCATGTTTTCTGTTGAGTAATACACGAAGTATTTACCGTGTTTTTTCGAGAAGTTTAAACTCAAATTTTAATTTATTTTCAATTTTTGAAAAATTCAAAATTAAATCGAAAATTAGAAGCTGAAATTCCAGACTTAATAACGGCCAATCCTGGAAGTCATCGAACGCTAAATCCAGTAAGGACTGCCAAAGAGATTGTAAGAACAGCCAAAGGAAACCTGCTCCCGTCATCGAGGATTCACCGTAGATCCATAAATCGAAGACCCAAATTTTTCGGCCAACTCAAAACAAAATTCAAGCAGGAAGTACAGCGGTAGTCAGCGGAGCATTGAAAACAGAAATCATTCGTCGACACAACAGAATTATTAAGGTAAAAATGTTTTTTTGTAAAGGTAATATTTGTTGAAGTTAATTATTTTTCGTGTTTGTGCAATTATTGTATTTGAACTGAGGCAAGAAGAGTAAAAAACCTAGTAATCGTTTATGTCCCCTACAATAAATTTGTTTGAAGGAAAAATTGGAGAGTATAATATTGAAAAGGAGGATTTAAAGGAATTAATAAAAAAGTTTGAAGGTGAAAAAGTAATTGATATAAAAATTGAAACTTATAATTTACCTGTGGAATACCTTGTCGTGAGAGATATTCTCACCAGAAAGAAATTCAACAGAATTTAAGCGTGTTCAACCACTTCGTACATTAGTACAAGTAAGCCAAAACCAAGGCGAACAATGGCAATTTTAGAGCTGGTTCGGGTGGTTTATATACGGCTTATTTGCAGGCACACAAACACACATACGTAAGATAATACGTACGTTGGTGAGGGTGGTCAGGTTGCATCATCCCCTATCGAGATAAGAGATGGCTAGCTGGTTTGTGTACGAATTGTTACATCATCTTATTGTGTCACAATTTGGTACTCGTACATTACCTGCAAGTACGTACAGGTAATTACGATCGAACATATTTTGTGTGTTTAATGTCACAAGGACGATTGTTTGCCTGCCCTTTGGGGCGGCGACTGTCATCGAGGGGTCCAAGCCCCTATACCTCATACGGAAGAGTCCCCACATTACCATATGTTAAATATTTCACGGGAGAGATAATATTGGAATCATTTGTAGTAGACATATCCAGAAGAATCGAAGATATTAACAGTTTAAAATATATTAAAATTTTAGAATCGTCAGTAAATTATTTTTCGAACAGAATTTATAGTTCTGAAAAATCGAAGGATAAATTTATGAACAGATTCTTTAATTAATTAAATAATAAAAACTGGATAATAACGAAATAAATAAAAAAGAGAATAGAGAAAACAAACTAGAAAAAACAAATAAAAAAGAGGAAAATTTAATAAAACAAATTGAAAAAGGGTCAATAGAGAATAAAAAATATATAGCTATAGTTAATAGTGAAAATAGTGTGTTAGGTTTTAGAAAAATTGAAGAAAATATGGCATCCCCAAATGAAATTAAACCCATACAAGCACCCTTGGGAAAAGTATTCAATGGGAAATATTATTTAGATTGGCGTAGGATGATTATTTCAGCCATAAGGGGAGCTGGATACTACGATATTTTTGGAGAACACAAATTTTTACAATCATACATTAATCACATAGATGATCTAAATTTCAGACCCGATAGGGATATGATGAATTATTGCAAAATGCAAGATAATGCTAAAGCATTTGTATTGGAAAGAGTGTCAAATGAAATTACTAAGCAAATAAGGGACTGTAATACTGCAATTTTAATGTTAAAAAAATTAGATAATATTTATGGCACTAAAACTTCAGTCACAGCTAATATGGCAAAGGCAAAGTGGATGGAATTTAGATTTCAACCCAGAGGAAATATGAAAGGTTTTTTAAAAAAGTGGGATGAATTAGTAACCGACGTAAGAGACAGTGGTAAAGAAGTTACTGAAGCAGAAGAATTGGAAAATTTGCAATTAGCTTTATGTTACGAGCAGGCAATTGCAAAAATGCAATTCGAAAATTTACCTTAAAATGAAAAAAATATACCTAGATAACTTTAAGAGAATATTGAGAGAGGACTCTGACCAAAAATTTAGGGATCAGACCTTAAAAAAGCAGAATAGTAATAATAATAATCAATCAAATAATAATTTTAGAAATAATCTAAATAACAATAGATATAATTATAGGGGAAGATATAATAATTATAGAGGTAGGAATAACTACAGAGGTAATGGCAATGGTCATAATGGTTATAGAAATGGTAATAGAAATAATTTTAATAATAATGGTAATGGTAATGGTAATGGTAATGGTAATGAAATAAACCAAAACCAAAATAATAATACGAATAATAATGGGAATAATAATAATGGAAATTATAGAGGAAATAATTATAGGGGTAACTCGAATTATAGAGGTAATAGCTATAGAGGAAATGGTAGAAATTACAATCAAAATAATACGAAATGTTACAAATGTGGGCAATTTGGGCACATTGCACAAAATTGTGGTAATAATAATCCACAACTAAATAATAATAATGATAATTCTAATAATACTCAAGGAAATTATCCCCCAAAAACAAATGTAAATCAACCTAATAATAACAAAAAGGATAATGCGGAACAGCAAGTGAAAATGTCTTGCATGATCAAAAAATTCAATCAAAATAATAACGAATGGTTGTTGAATGAATTAATTAATAATAATAAATATTATAATAATGAAAATTATACAATGTTGAACCACAAAGCAATTTTGGATGGGGCTGCAGAGGTACATCTAACGTCTGATTTTAATAAATTAGTAGAAGTTAAAAAATTTGTAACTCCAATAAAATTACAATGTGCGGGAAAAAATACTTTTTTATACGCCACTCATACAGGTAGGATAGTGATCAAAGTCGAAAATCTTAATAAAATTCAGTCATTGACAGAATTGAATGATGTCCATTATGTGCCAGATCTGAACCTAGATATTATTTCAGCAATAAAAATAACAAACACTGGAATAATCAATATCGATCAACAAAAAGATATTGCAAATATTTACTTCATTGAAAATGCAGAAATAATTATGACTGCAAAAAAGAAGGAAGGAATTTTTTATATATATTACAATATCGAAAATAATAATAAAACACTAATAGAAAATAGTAATAGGAATGCTCAAAATATAATATGTACCCCAGTCACTCAGAATATAGACGATGAATGGGATGATTTTACAGTAGAACTAGAAATTCAAGGTGATGATACGAATACTGAATCACCTCAGGGGGGTGAAAATGAGGAAATAATAGAAGAAAGAAATAAAAATGATATCGATAATAATAAAACACAAATAAATAATAATATTAATAAAAAATTGATAATACATAGGAGGCTTGGGCATTTAAATGCCAGATATCTGCAAAAATTAAAAACTTTAGCAGTCGGCATTCCCAAAAATCTAAACTTTAGGGATGAAGATTTTGTAAATTGCCAAATATGTTGTATTGCCAATAACTCAAGATTAGGGAATACGGGAATTAGGACTAAACCAACCAGGAAATTGGAGATAGCGTCCTCAGATATTATGGGTCCGTTTACGCCCTCTGTGGCAAACCAAAAATATATTTTAACATTCATAGACCATTTTTCTAAATACACTTTTGTCATGCCTATTGCCAATAAGAGCCAAGTGACAAACAAATTTAAAAATATTATAGTATCAATGAAAAACAAATTCCCTGAATACCCTATAGGTACTATAAGATGTGATAATGCGAAGGAATATACAGATGCCAAAATAATAAATTATTGTAACGAGATTGGCATAACAATGGATTATGTGGTACCGTATTTGCCAGAGTTAAATGGTATTGCCGAAAGGCAGAATCAAACTTTAATGAGGAGAGTACGAGCCATGTTAATTGATGCCAATCTTGACATAAAATATTGGTCCTATGCTGTGGTTACATCAGCTTATTTAATTAATAGATCCCCCACAAAAGCAAATGAAGGATTTAAAACACCCTATGAATTGTTCTATGGGAAGAAACCAAATTTAAAAAATCCTAAAGTCTTCAGGGCATTAACATATAGACATATACCTATGGAAGTCAGAAGACAGAATGCTACGAAGGCAAAATCAAAATCAAAAAATAAAATCGACCCGAAACTAGCACATAGGGCAGAGAAAAATATAATGATGGGCTATACAAATACGGGATACTGTCTTAGAGACCCCTATAACACAAAATCATATATTTCATGTGATGTAAAAATGGACGAAACACAAAATATAAAATCATTACAAATAAATAATAAACCCCTAACAATAAAATCAGCAGATTATGAATATGATTTAGGGAAAATCAACCCAATTATTATGAATATCAAAATTAAATACAATAAAATATATATAGAGGATAATATTCCAAAAACCTTTTCTGAAATAAATACAAACCCATTTAGGGAGGATTGGATTAAGGCCATAAATGACAAATTCAATTCTCTCGATGACATGAAGGTATGGGAAATAGTAGATTACGATTGCCAGAAACTTATAGATACGAGATGGATTTTTACAATAAAATTTGATGAATTTGGTAATCCAAAACCAAAAGCGAGACTTGTGACGAGAGGTTTTAAAGATCGAACCGAATATGGTATTGCCAAAACCCATGGCCCGGTAGCATCAATTGGAACTATAAGATTGTTATTATCTATAGTTAATAAAGAAAAACTAATAATGGTACAATATGACGTGAAAACCACATATTTAAACTCACCAATAATAAAACCTATTTTTGTAAGGAGACCTGAAGGGATAAATATAAATACAAACCAGGTACTCGAATTAAAAAAATCAATTTATGGATTGAAAACATCTAGCAAATTGTGATATGACTTATTGGACATGAAAGTGAAGGATATGGGCTTTACTAGAACAAAAAGTGATAGATGTTTTTATACAATAATAAATAATGATGAAAAAATATATTTCTTAACATATGTGGATGACATATTAATTGCATCAAACTCGCAGCTATCCGTTACAAAAATAAATGAGGAATTGCAAAAAGACTTTACAATTACCATAATAACTAATCCTAGATTCTTTGTAGGTCTAGAAATAATAAGAAATATCGAAAATAATACAATAATACTCTCACAATATAAACATATAGACAAAATGCTAAAGAAATTTGGAATTTCAGAATTAAAAAACACCAATACCCCTATGGAAACGGGCTTGAAAATAGATAAAATAGAAAATGGTAGAGACGATACTGAATATAGGTCAATGATAGGAGGGCTATTATATTTAGCAAGACTTACAAGGCCGGACATATTGTTCCCAGTCAATTTTTTCTCCCATTTTCAAAATAATTCTAATTACCTAAAAAGAATTTTTAGATACGTCAATACAACAAAAAATTATAATATAATATATAAATCGGAAGGGGATGGCATACAGGCTTATATTGATGCCTCATATGCACCCCAAGTCGACGAAACAAATATAGAATTAAATAATCTGAAAAAAGGGTAAGTCAATAACTGGATTTATGTTATTTGCTAATGGAGACTTGGTGGAGTGGAATTGCTCTAAGCTAACTATTCACGCCTCATCAAGTACTGCAGCAGAAATAATTGCAGTTTTTGACACCTTGGATACAGTAAAAGTTGTACAACACATGATTTATGAAATTTTTGGGGGAAAATTGATCGTAGAAGACAATATTTCAACACAAAAAAAATGTTCAGGGGGTAGTCAGAAAAAATCTAGAGCTCTAATGATTAAATGCTACTCGAAATTAGAAGCATTAGAAGAAAAAGTAATATTTTTTAGAACTGTGAGTTCTGAAAATCAATTGGCCGACATTTTGACCAAATCTTTGGATCGTTCAAAATTCGAGAATATTATTGTCAAAATATTGAATGACACTAATATATACACATAATATAATAATAATTCGTTTATTTCAAATTAATAATATGTTGGAAATTTTCCCTTCAAAATACAAGTCGTACCAAGTCCAAGATATAAGTCGTAACATGAAAATAGTTGCTGAAAAATTAACCTTCAATTATTACAAAAATAGTACTTAACAATACATTTTACTAGAAAATTCTTGCAAGAAATAGATACTCGATTTCTCGAAAATTGCAACAAAGAAAACAGCATTAAAATCGAGCAAGAATAAACCCTACAATTCGTATAATAAAAACCCTATACTTTTTCAAACAGGTGTGAGAGAAATATACGAAATATTCCCACACGAATGATGAAAGAAAATCCACCAACAATAAACACAATAAAGATTAAAACCCATTACATGACCACAATTAAGATAAATCGAAAAGGTTGCCTTATTGTAAAACATGTTAGACGCCAGTTCAAATACAATAGCAACATAGGAAAGATAATAAACGATGCAACGTATATTATTCTGCAATCCTCTACATGTCATACTATTTAGATAAGATACAAAACGTAATGTTCTTTCAAATTCAACGAACTCATAATCGGAAATACCTTTGTCAATTTTTTTTCTCTTTTTCCCTTTAATGTAATATATGTTCGTGAATATTTTTTTTCCTTTTTATTTTTTTTCTCTCTCTATTCGAAATATACGATGAATGAATCATCTCTTATACACAATATTTGAATATTTTTTTGTATGTTACCAATTTTTATACTTTAATAATTTTTTTTTTTGCATACTACCATTTTTATATCATATATTAATATTGAATATTCCATGCATGTTACCATACTATTTATTTATTGTATTTATTTATCTTATTCGATTAATTTTTTTTTCTCTCGAAGCACAGCATAACAAAATTATTTTACGAACCAAAGTTACCACAATAATGTTCGAATAATACGATGTCAATAATTTTTTTTTATTTTTTTTTATTATACATATATTATTTCTGTACTTAAAATTTTTTCACAAATAATAATAATTCGTTTACTTTCAGCGTACAATATGATGAAGAACTCAAACAGTAAAATTTCAGGGGCGTGTTGTAATGGAAATCCCACCTTCTCTCTTTCTTCAACATCATCACTATCACATTATATATATATGTCACACGTACACTCTCATCACGAAGTGCTTCCCCTACTATTCTCGAACTGATAACGCTGTTGCTTCGCCATTTCGTATTTTGTTTGTGAAATGTATTTTAGTCCGCAATAAAATGTCGTTAAAGTAAAAAGTCTCAAGTTCTTTCGATCCTTGTTCTGTACGCCTCACATCACAAAGCACATTCCCAGTTCGTACCTTCGAGGATATATATATGATGGAGACAACATGCGGCTGTTTTATAATGGAATCGACAGTCGTTACCATCTACACGGAGCATGTGTACATTGGCGTACAAATTACCCCATAATAATCGACATCAACCAATCAGAATAATCAGATTCTCCAGAATGAGGTAATTTGTACGCCAGTATTTATAAACAAAAGCACGTGGCAATCTTTTCTTCAATTAGATTTTTAGAAAGCAAAACACTTGGTATTAGTAGCGCTATACACAGATCCAACACCAAAACCACTATTATGTCGTCTCCATCATATGTATAGCCTCAAAGGTGGCACAAATTTAAATTTAATAACAAAACAAACTGAAGTTTTTGTCTACATGAAAAATCTGAAGTAAGGTTGACTTCCAAGGAAAGAAAAGACAAGGTAGTTTGAAATACTATAATACATTAAAACAGTGATGGAATAACGGAACTTTGTTTGGTTACATTAATAACTGTAACCATTACAAACCAATTTTTCAACGTTACAAATGTTACGTTACTAAGTGGTTCCCCTATGTACAGTTTAACATTATATTTGTTATTTTATTGTCCACATTTTTGCCTGTTTTTGGATTATTGGAATCTCTCAGATACAATAGATTAAAATGTCATTTTATAGCTTATTAAAACATTCACTAACATATTTTATGGTTCTTTCTAAATATTTGACCCGCTATCTGCCTTTAGGAAGGGGCCCAAAATGTGACGTAACCTAAAAAACAATTAATTTTTCAAGCATCCCTCCACTACTGGCTTACTGCATCATCCTATTTTACACGTTAAGCTATACGCTGATGTTACAAAAAATCTGTATATTTCATTTCTCTTTAGGGGAGGCATTGAAGATTAATTAAATGCTGTGTAATTAGTGTAAATTTAAAACACATTTAAGTTAAAAATGTCATTCACCAAAATTATGATTTTGAAAATCAGAAGTGTATTTTAATTAAAACGGTTAATAAAGTACTTCGAGGATATATACATATATATATATATATATGATGGAGACGACACACAACAGTTTCAACATAGGGTTACTCATCCAAACTATAGATGCTGCATGCTGGCATATAAAGTATTCCAGACTGAACACTCCAAACAATCTAAATTGAAAATCAGTGTAAAAATGAGGTATTTTATATGCCAGTGTTTATAAATAAATGAACCTTGCAAGATTTCCCTCCAATCAGATATTTAGTTGGAAATACACGTGTTTGTAAAAGTACTTTCTGTAGGTAGGACACAAAAACTGCCCATCTGTTGTCTCCATTATTGTATATATCCTCAAAGAGAAAGTATAAACAATATATATATATATATATATATATATATATATATCAATTTAGTGTTACCAAACTATTGATGTTAGAATTGAAAATGAAAATTGTAGTCTATAGAAGCAGAACAAAGTTTTATGAAATTCCAAAATTACATTTTATAAATGTTTAAATAACTGGTCCACAACATTACACAAATTCATTACATTTTTCTATTAAATTAAAAAAAAAAAATAAATATTAAAACTGTTACATAACATGAAATAACACAGGATTTATTATGTTACCATTCCTATAACATTAAATTGTGTTGTAATGGAAATTCCACCTCACTCATTCATCATCATCATCAATACAATAATTATATATATATATATATATATATATATATGTATCACACATTCCACTTCTCTCCCAATTGCTTATCTCTAGTTGAGATCAACGCTAGTGCTGCACTTCACTGTAATATATTTTATTCTGAGAATATATTTTAGTCGTTGAATTATATATTTCTGCAATTGTTGTATCGTGTTCATTTTTTTTCAATCCTCATACATACGCCTCACATGAAATTGTAATGGATTGCCATCAGCCCATTACTGCATTAAAAGCATAACATATGTACAAGTCTGAAATTAAATTGAGGAAAATGAACAATCTCCCTCCATCGAGCTAAAAAAGTTTGAGTGGGAAAAGCATGTAAGTGTTTACGTAGCCCAAGAACTAAATGTTATATGTGTTGCCTAACCTGAATATGTTAGTGAGCATATACGAATGTAGAGGCGCTAAGTGTTACGAGTAAGTGGAATGAGCGTGTACAACAATAAAATCAAGCTACTTAAATTACGTTACATATTAGGTTTACTTACATTTAGCAAAGCTCTTTGTGACATCATCAAGGTACATGTAGTGTGTAAAATATTTCATACGGGTCTGGTTGGTAGATAGAGTTAGGTACTTGGTATCGTGGGCTACACCCACAATCCCCTGCATACCTGTAGGTGAGCAGGGAACTCGTCTTTCGAAGCAATATATGTAGACGAGTATTGGACTAAGGAGATCACTATCATTCATTGTTATATTGTTGGGATACGATTCCCTCACTACCTCACGAACACGGGACATCACATTGACTAACACTGTATGTAACATACTTTTACATTTATTCGTTTTGCATGTGGCGACACTGATCACCAACATAATATTCTTACCGCCACTGCTCGACGGAGAATGTTCTCCGTTCGTCAGTCGTTGTACTAACGTCGTAAATAAACATATTTTCAAGATGGAAGTCTGTACTTATCTTTTCTGTGTGAAGTGATTAATCCTCACCTCAATATGTTAGTAGAGCTGCGGGCAACAGAAATAAGTGTGGTAAATTGAAATGTGATAATTGTGTATTTTATTAATATTTGAAAGTTCGTGTTTCACGCAAAGTGAAAGGCTTAGTGCCGAGTGATACCTCCACGCAAAGTGGTAGGAAAAATTAAAATTCGTGAAGAAAAAGTTCAATTCAGTGATTAAAGTAACTATCCTGAAAAAGTTAAATGTTCAATTAAAGTAAAGTAACAAATTAAAAGTGAAATAAAAGTGAAATTAATGAAAACAATGGTAAAATCTTGGGCGCCTGTGAAAACATCAAAGTCAAAAGTCTGGAGAAAACAAATTAGATACGAAAGGATTCTATGGTTCGGTAGACCAGTGCATACAGTCAAAAACAGTTGGCAATTGTTCATGCTGTGTTCCAGGACAGCGAAAGAAGAGCGAAAATTCAAAGGTTGCAGAGTGAAAATCGTCGCAGATTGGTGTCATTTGGGCGAGGTAGCAGAAGAAAAACTTCGAAAAATACGAAAAAAAGAAACGAAAAGTTAAAGATCAGTAAAAAGTCTAAGTTAATTAATATATATTTCGTGTGATTTTGCCCAAAATTAACCTGAAAAACTTAAATTACAGTAAAATAATATTATATTTCAATATATTTCAGGAAAATTCTCAACCAGATATTAAGCAAAGTTGAGACTTGAAAGGTGGTATCGATAGCCTTCAAATTTTATCTTGCTGGTTGAAAATTGAAAGAAAGAAGAAATCTTTGTTGGATGTGAATTATCGAATCTAACAAAAGAAAACTCATTTTTCAAACATTGACACAAGTGACAGATTTTTTCCTGTTCACATCGAATAAAAGATTGATTCAAATGATGTAGATTGATAAATTGTTTCCTTTTCAGTAATCATCTCTCTCACATTTGTTAAATATTTTCGCACTGTGTATTAATTTGAACTTTGATATGTTTGATAGAATCATCGATGCTTTGAAATAAGATTTGGGACTTTAATTAATTTGACATTGGAAATTTTTGATGAAAATAAAATCACAGTAATTTGACCGCTCAAGAAGCAGTAACAACAGCGGAGAGATCACCTCATCGTCGGCAGTATATTTCGTAAGAATTAATTTAGAATATTGACTAGTTAATGAAAATCATAATATAATATTTTTTAATTTGCATTCCCAATCGAGCAGTTGAGACCGTGTTACCCCTTAGATTTAAGTTCTCGTGTTTCTGAGGTAGGACATAAACTCCCTAATACCCGAAATATAATAATAAAATGTCGAGATTCGATACGAAAAAGGTATTTGATGGGAGGAATTATGATGCCTGGAGGACCACGATGGTGTCAACACTCTACGCAGAGGGACTGTACCCAGTAATGCATGATGTTGAAACCGAAGTGCTGTTTTTGGGATTGGAACTAAATAATTTTTTAAACCCTGAGTCTGGTAATGCCAGTTCGGCTAATAGGATGGCATATTTTCGTAACCAAGAAAAAGGCAAGGCTTTAATTTATCAGGGATTAAACAACGAGCTAATAGAAAGAGTAAAAGACTTAAAAACGATAAATCAGATTCTGAAAGTGTTAGATGAAAGGTACAAAAGCTGCACGCAAGTTACATATATTAATGCGAAGCAGGCCTTTCAGAGGTTAAAATTTAATAGTGAAGGTAACATGAGAAGCTATTTAGATGTGTTTTCTCGAGCAGCCCAGAAAATAAGGGACTGTGGAAAAAGCTTAGACAAACAGGAGGAGATAGAACAACTCCTTATATCTTTGAACATGGACTATGACATGACAAGGCTGGAATTTAATACATTAAGCCAAGATCAAAAAACGATCAAGACACTTCATGCCATGTTAATCGAAAGATCAGACAGACTATATGACGAGAAAAAGTCTAGGAACGTTAATAATAATAAATTTCGTAATTTTAATAATAATAATAGAAATCAAAGATTCCAATACGGTGGGAATTATAATAGATATAACTACACAAATAAGAATCAGAATCATAACCAAAATATAGATCAGGGGAAAATGACATACAATAATAATCAAAAGTCAGAAATGCCCCAGAATAGTAATAATAGTTATGAAAATAGAAAATACAATAATAGCCAAAACCAAAATAATTTGCCAAATCCGAATAACTTAGTATGTTTCAAGTGCCATGGCAAAGGGCACATAGCTAAGGTATGTCTGTCAAATAAAGAGGGTATAAAACCCCAAGACAAATTAGATGGTCCTGCACAAAATATGAGATACGGACGAAATAATCAAAATAATAATAATAATAAAAACAAAAAAGAACATGATGTGCAATGGTCAATGATGATCAGGTATAAGGACCAAGAGCCAAATAATAACACAAATAATAAATTGATAAACCTTATAACATCTAAAGATACGAAATAGGAGTCAGATTCTGATTATGTTCCTCTTACTAAGAGAATAATGTTAGATGGTGGGGCTGTGGCCCACGTCATTTCTGATTTGTCGAAATTGTCTAACCCTATAATGCTTGAAAAGCCTAACGAGTTAGAATGTGCCATCCAAGACACTTTACTCATTGCCACTCATATAGGAACAATGTTTATCAGGGTGGAAAATTCAGAGAGAAACCAGACAGTTATAAGATTAAAGAACGTACAATACGTACCATCCCTAAACGTGGACCTTATGTCGGGGATTAAAATAACGGAGAATAGGGTGCTGGGCATAGATCAAAACTTTTCCACAGCACATATATATGTCCGCGGGACGGACGAAGTAATTTTTTCAGCCCCAAAAATCAGGGGGGTGTACATGGTAAAGTACGAAATTGTACCGGAATCAATGGTCAATATTATAGATAGGGAAGACGATTTAAATAAGATATGTCCTTATAATAATAAATCGAATAAATTGGCATGCATGCCTAACATAAATTCCCAGGATGAGTGGATGGAATACGAAATAGAAGAGGAAATCGTTGAGGAAAGTCAGGAGGAAATGGAAGAGGATAGAGAATATCAATAATGATACACAAGAAAAAACAAATAATAATAACCTAGACGATAATAATATAATAAACACTAATGACAAATATAATAATAACAATACACAAAATAATAAAATGAATGAAGATAGTGGTGAAAGGAATGAGGATGTAGGCACAAATGATGATAATATAATAAATAATAATAATATAATAAACAATAAATAAGGAATAAGTGAGAATATAGAGAAAGCAAAAATAGATAAAAAAATAATATGACATAGGAGATTGGGACACCTGTCAGAGAAGAATTTAAAATTCTTGACAAAGGTCTCAAGAGGTATTCCGAACGGAATTACATTTTGTGATGACGAATTCAGCCTGTGTGAGACATGTGTGAAAGCAAACTCCAAGAGACTGGGACACAATGGAACTCGCAGCAAGCCAGAAAGAAAACTTGAACTCGTTTCATCGGACAAAATGGGCCCCTTCTCACCAGGAATATATGGTGAAAAGTACGTTTTGATATTCGTGGATCATGCCACAAAATATACTTTGAGAAAAAGTCAATGGTGTTTGAAGAATTCAAAAAATTATATATGAAATTAAAATCGAAATTTCCAGACTGTCCCATAGCCACTTTAAGGTGTGACAATGCTAAAGAGTATTTGGATTCAAATATGAAAACATTTTGTGAGGAAAATGGCGTGAACATTGAGCCTATTGTTCCATATTCACCAGAGTTGAATGCGATGGCCGAAAGGCAGAATCAAACGATCATGGCGAGGACAAGGGCCATGCTGTTCGACTCCAATCTGGATTTCAGTTTTTGGTCTTTAGCTGTCTTGACGGCTGTTTATGTTATAAACAGAAGCCCAACTAGGGCCAACAAAGATTATAGGACCCCGTACGAAATGTTTTACGGTACTAAACTGGATCTATCTAATATGAGAGTTTTTGGGTCTCTCGCGTTTAGACATATTCCCATAGAAGTCCGTCAGCAGCAGGCCACAAAAAATAAAAGAAATAAAACCAACATCGAACACCCAAAACTAACACAAAGATCTGATAAGGGGATATTTGTGGGTTACACAAATAGTGGGTACTGTATAAGGGACCCATTAATCGACAAATCGCATGTCACTTGCGACGTCAGATTCGATGAAGCGAGGAATATTACACAAATAGATAATAAATATAATAATAATGAAATAATACAGGATAATAATAATATAATAGAAACCCCTGTAATATTAAACTTATTTAAATCTAGATATAAAAACTATATTGAGGACCACATCCCTCAAAAATGGGAGGATGTTGAAAACAATCCTTTTAAGGAAGAGTGGCAACAAGCCATTAATGACGAGCTGAAGTCACTATCTGATATGGGCATGTGGGAAGTCGTCCCAAGAGAGAGAAATGTGAGGTTCGTGAATACAAAGTGGTGTTTCACCACGAAACCCAACAACCAAGGCATTCACATACTGAAAACCAGGTTGGTTGCAAGAGGGTTTAAAGATCTTACTCACTATTCTCTAACTGAAACACATGCCCCGGTGATTCAATATTGGTTAATAAGGTGGATATTGTCCATTACAAACAAATATAATCTAAATATAACACAGTTTGATATAAAGACTGCGTTTCTTAATTCACAAATAAAATATCCTATACATATATCAAACCTTAGGGGATGCCAACTAGGCGAAAATAATTGCCTAAGATTAATAAAGTCCATATATGGACTGAAAACGTCTTCCAAAAGTTGGTACGATCTATTGAATTCAACAATAATTCAAGCTGGATTCACCCAATCAGAAATAGATAGGTGTTTATATATAAAACAAGATAATAGTGGTGCAATGGCATTTTTAATAGTCTATGTGGATGACATGTTGTTGGCTAGTAACCACAACGAGTGGACACAAGACTTAATAAATACCTTTAATAATAATTTCACACTGGCGGAGAAAGACAAAGAAATACGTCATCCGCCTATCAAAATACTTGCTCCAAACAATTACGTGTTTGCGTGAGAGTCGTTCTTTTCCACTTTCCATTGAGTTAACACACCGTGTGAGTTTCGGGTGGTGAATTGTCTTTTTTATTTCGAACTGAATACCAGCATAGCATTCGAAAGGTTCCTACATCAGCATTTCTGTTGGTCCGTTGATTTTGAGATTGAAGCGCAGAGTCACCATAAATTTTCAAATAAATTACTCTTTTAACGCGGAACACTACACTCTAATGTCTATATGTTCATCAAGATACTAAATCCTCCAAACAAAACTAAAGTAACCAGTATTCGAAGTTCGAATACCGAACAGGACCTGCAGCAACACGGTCCTAGGAATAAATAAGAGCTTCTGTACGAAAGTTAAAAGGAAAAAAATTATATTTCCCGAAACAAAAAATATTTTACATTCGCAACTAGCCATTTACCGCTCGATGTTTGAGAATCTTAAAACACAGATTAATGTAAAAACTGATAAAAAATTGACAGGAAATTTGCGGTTTCGAATTTTACCATAGTTCCATAGGGCCAAGTGCGCGCATACATCCGTAATGAAACTTCAATAAGCCATCAACAAAAATAATATTTATTTGACGGAGTATACATAATCGACTTGAAGACAACTGACAATCAATAGAACTGATGAGATAGGGTGAAATTACGAGAACCTTGATACAGATCTATTACTAGTAATCGCCCAAGTCGAGAAGAAAATTAATAAAAATAAATAACGTTGTTTTCATCAATAAAATTGTAGGTAGCTCATCCTGTTTCAGAAGTTTAGGTGGATGAAACATTCATCAGTGTTTTCTCATTAGGTTGCATCTTCTTGACGTTCACGGAGGACGAGGAGTTCGAACTCGTCGATTCGGGAAGGTTGATCAAGTCGTATAAACGGCAAACTTTTTTAGGAATGGGGAACTGCTTTGAGGGTTGGACGAGAGCACGTTTCTGCGAGCTGCCAATGTCGGCCTCGACAGTTTTTGATGTTCTAGGGAGTAGAATACATTTGGGAGCACCGGGAGGGGCACGCAGACCACCACTATTCGGTACTTTGGTCGACGAATAAACGGTGATTTTCGGAAAACCAGTGGCCAAATTAGACCGTTGTCCGGAAATCGAATTGGTTGAAGAAACGTCTGATTTCGGAGTGGCACCGATAAGGCGTGCATTTGATATGGAAATGGTTTGACCGTCACCGATGCATTTTGGATTGGGCGGCGTTTGGCGCCTGATGAATACCGACGGTGACTTCTTATCATCTTTCGAGTCAATAAGTACAGTTTTCGACACGTTTGGTGACACGACCGAAGCTTCTTTTTTTCTAAACAACGTCCCCGTTGTTTTAACCGTCGTAAGTTTTTCTGGCTTCATATTGGAAACTATATCATTTGCAAACGTTAAGCTATCTTTGCGTTCAGGTGCAGCTTCTTCTTCAACTTGACTTTCAATTTCCACTGAACGCGGCGAACTAGTTTCCGCTTGGACGACATTTGTTTGGCGGCTCTTTTCAGTCGAATTATTCTACGAAACGGAATGAAAAATACGATATAAGTCATGGTCACGGATCTTGATAAAACAAATTAGTAAGTCTACAGTCAAATTCTTCAAGTACAGACTATGACAGAAAATAAAACCATTTCATAGAGTATACTCATTATTAATAAGAATGCTTCAACGTACTTTGCAGATTGTCATCAATTTTGCTTTCAAGATGCTGGTAAAAGATGGTTTCACAGTCGATGTATTAACTGGTGGCGACTCGTCACATTCTAATTTATGTTTTGCCGTCTTTTCCGCCTGCAACATTTGATAATGGCAAGTAACTTAATGCTGCCATCTTCATCGTGAAACATTCAATTTATAAAATCAAGGATATCAACACGAGCAGAAATTTTTCAACAGTTTTTGAAATAATTAGCGGTTTTAACTTCTAAATGAAAAAATGAATCAGGAGTTTATAAACTTCACACAAACGTGGACAAAACGATATATATTCATTATTTTGATATTTTGTACATGATCTTTGAAGAAAGCAACAACATGAATCAAAATTCTGCAGTAGTACTAGCGACTAAGCAACGAATGAGACTTATTTTTTTCTAAATATTTTATTAAATACATAAGACATTGACTAACAAACAGCGACAAACTAAGAAGGAAAGAGTCAAAGAGTCTGTGATTTTTACTTTTATTCAAACAAATTAGTTGAATTATTAGCCTGAGATTTTAGGGGGAAGAATAATTTCGAATAAATAAAAAAAAAAATACAATTTCTAGTAAGATTTAGAATCGAAAATATTTTTCTTGATGGTCCACCTTGAGTTGTTCATGGTCACGTTGGTGACTTTTCGAATTGTAAGCCAGGATTGATTAGCATGGTCTGCATGGCATCGTGATTAGGTGGTCGGTTTTTCGATCGAAAGGTTGTGAGTTCGAGAGCCGCCGTCACATTTCTGACTATAATGGCAGCATATTCGGTTCAGTTCATTCCACTAATGCTCCAGTATGCGACTGCAAAATTCATGCCGGCTTCGGCAGACTGTTCGCCACTGAATAACATTACGGCCATCCCTTTGCCTACTCAGACATTGCATACATCTTCCTGACGCTGAGGAAAATGGTCACATAGCCAAAGCCTAATCAAAAATTAGGATGAACATAGTAACATGGATATATTTTGACGCCCTTTAAACCCCCAACAACGCTCCTAACATTTCCAAGTCCAAAATCTTGTCCACTTGCCCCTGAAATAATGTAACGGTTATCACCATCCATTTTAATATATCTATGTTTATTTATTTAATTTATAAATACACCATGGAGTGGCATTTCTCCTAATTTACCTCTTGGTTCACCCTTGCCAATATAGTTGCGCTTTTACCGAGCGAATGGACTTTTTATAACACGACGTATATCTATCAGTATAATAAATGTACTTTTCGGTCTAAACTAAACAAAAATTATTAAAACATTTCTGCACATGCGCTAATTATTTTATTAGAAGGGGATAAAATGACGATTCAAGGTCTGTAATTACATATAAGTGGAACCACATATAATTATGTATACTTAGACGCAGCTAAAGAGATATCCAATGCCCTATACACTTATGCCCTTCTATACAAGCTAGTGGTACTAAAGTATCTTAAAGATGAAAACAGAACAATTAAAATTTTACATTTTACCAGCGCCGTAGCCAGAGGTCAAATGAGGACATTTCCTGGTTATTGCGTTTGCTTCCTACAAATTTTCAAAAAAAAAGTATATTATGTACAAGAGAAAATAGCGTATTTTGCAAGCGAAGCGAATGAAAATTTTTTTAGGAAAATATCTGCATTTAGGCTTGCTCCTTCAAGAAATCCGTTTGCCCCTCCTGAAATGATGAACTGGCTATGAGCCTGTATTCTACGCATTTGAAGCTGCGCTCATTTCATGAAATTTATCACTGAATATTTTAAGGATGTTTATTTCCATGTCATTAGAGCTACATGAAGCATGTGCAGTAACAAATATCCTGATCAGAAACTATTCATCTTTGACATGATTTTGACTAACTCACTGAAGACTGGGAGGTGGAGGATCCACAAGGAGCGCTCAACTTGCCGTATATTGTCACAGAACAATACATTTTTTCCATAAGAAAAGAAGAGTTTGAATCGATTTTCTGAGAATGGGAAAGACTTTAATACAGGTGATCACTAATTTTCAGAGGATAATCTTCAAATCTTCCTCAATTGTAATGATTAAAACTCGTATTTAAAAGAAACTTTTGCATTAAAAGATCAATACATATTATACCTATTTTCATCCAATTACTATCTTCTCCCCCAGAGTATGTATCTTTTGCCCCCATTTCCCAATTTCTTTAGCTGTATGTCTCTATATATATTATAGCTGTGTTTGATATGGCAAAAAATTCGATAAAAAAGCGAGCCTAAAAATTTTTAGGGGTGTTATTCTACAAATGTTCAAGTTAGGTTCGGCTTTCGGTGGCACATGTAGTCAACATCAGCAGAATAGTCCCCCTGAAAATTTTTAGTTCCGCTCTTTTATCTAACTTTTTGCCGTACAGAACACAGATAAAATATACATATACAAATGTGGTTCTACTTATACATAATTAGAAGCCCTGTAACAACGTTTTGCATCACTTTGGCTTGTGCCACCCTGGTAACACTGTTCAATTTGTTATTTCGACAGAATAATGAAATAGTTAGCCCATGCACAAGAGTTTTTTAATAATTTTCATATAATTTAGACTGAAAAAATGGGATTGTATGTTTATTATATTACAAGCCCTGAAGCGCAACTTCACCGCATTTTGGCTTATACTGGCCTGGCAACACTGATCAATTCATTATTAGGATGGAAGCAACAGAACATTTGTAGTTGGCGCATGCGCCTTGAATTTTGTCTTAATAATTTATCGTCCATTTTTGTTTTAAAAAATCGGGTTATATGTTTATTATAATGATATAGATCTTTGAATATATTACTACATATGGACTGCTCAAACAGCAAGGTGGTAGAACAATAAGAATGAAGATATCATCTGGCATGATAGGGAAGGGACAGTCTAGAGCGTAATGGGACCATGTAAACAAAATTCTCAGTTTTTATTGGTTTTTATCATTTATCCATTGGTGATAAACCAATCAAAGTATAGCAAGAAGTCATTGCACCCTAGACATTCCTTTCCTTACACTTTAGGTGTTGTATTCACTTTCTTAACAGTTTAAGTAGCCCATACGTAACAGTATATTATTGTCAAAGATATAGATGTATAATGCATAAAAAAAAGTACATGCATTCGATGATAAGCGCAACTATATTGGCATAGATGAACAATGAAAAAAGCCACCCCATGATATTTGTACTCAAAGCTCTTTTTATTTATATATTTATAGCTGATAAGATCATTATGCCCAAAAAATATCCATGATGATGTCATTTCACCACAGTTTTGTTGCAAATTTTTGTTGTGTATCCACCCCAAAAACAGATCCATGTTAGAAAAAAAAATCAAACTGAGCTACTACCCACTATCAGAACTCATAAAATGTAACTATTACAATTAGGCATATCTGTTAACTTACACAAACAATTTTTTCGGTTCGGTCGTCATTGGACTTATCCCCACTGAAAACTACAGACGAATTGGCTGTCTTGGCACACTCCACTTTACTGAATACAGGACTGTTTTTATTATCACCACTCTCGTCGCTGTGGACGTCGTTATTATTGAGGAACTCATCATCTTCGATGATCTCCTCGACTATCTCGTTGGTGATTTGCGAGTTGTTGCTAAATTTGTTGTAAAGCTGTATATGCTGATTGTGGCGCACGTCGTCATCACTGACGCAGTCAACATCGAAGACAATGCCATTTTCATAACCATTTTTACTTTTCTCAATGCCATAGTCATCGTCTACATGAATATCATCGTCATCGTCATCATTATCCCAATACTCTATAACGTTTGGCACATCGTTATCATCGAATGTATCGCTATACTCGGACGAACCCTCTTCGATAGAAAAAGAATCAAATTCAGATAGCTCTGATTCTGATACTTCCTTGCCTTCATTAATGTTCTCATTCTTATCACCATCATCATTTTCATAATTAGGTAAATGGCATTTTTCCAGCGATTCTTGTTCATTTTTCGCATTTAAATTGTGTACAACTATGTTCCCTAAAAGCGAAAGGGTTTTCTTCGACCGGCTGAGTACAGGTAGAAGGCTTTTCGCTTTTTCGTCGGTTTCTTTCTTTTGTTCGCAGAGAGGTGCACTGCATGCTTTTTGACCTGAAAAACAAGACCAAACACGAATCGATGAGAAACTACAATACTAATTTTCATTACCCCGACAATTTTTGTGAAATAACTAAACGTTTGTAGCATACATAAAGTGTACTCCATCATAACAACTTCTGATCTAATTGAAATAAAAAATCGAAGTTTATATCCACAAGGATATGTTTAGATTATTTTTCTATCTCTCCGAAACAGGTACATATCATACTAATCAATTTACTACAGTACTCTCAATACCCCATTAACTGTTTCAACACAACAGGGCTAACCGTCCCTGAATGCGTTCAAATTAAATTTAGGAATATTTTTCAAATTTATGGAAGAAACCCTCCATAAAAGTGAATTAGGTAAGAACAAAGATAAATTGCATGGATATATGTGATACACACGAAAACATAATTTAGATGAAAAAAAATAAAAAAAAGTATTTTGAATGTCTGTACCTTTTCTTAAGAAAATATTAAACGTACGTTTCTTAATATCTCCTGAAACGCACTCTATTCTTGGAGCAATATTCTTAAAGAAATAGTAGGTATACGAAACAGAAAACTTAACCAATTCAATACACCCATGAAAATATGAAAATACTGACCTCACCAAATCTAGACCAGAGTAGAGAATTCACCCACTATCATAAAAATAAGAATTGCAGAAGTCGTAAAAATTGTCAAAAATTGGAGAAAATTTATATACAGAATCAGCAGGAATGATAGTATATGGAACAAACAGAAAGAAACGCAAAAACTTGAGAACGGGAGAAGTGAGTGGAAAAATCCATAATGATATTAATATAAAATTACTTACTTTGTGCAATGCCAGATATGAACTTGTTGGTTTGTCCTGCCTTAATTACATCCTCAACCATTTGTCCCTTTCCATTGGAGTGGTCTGTTTTCATGGTATTGTGTAATGAAGGACTCTGCAAAGAGAAAGAAAATATTGTCTAATAAGTCATTAAATGTTCGAATATACAGAGAAGCCGCAACACAAATATGTAACGTGAATAGTTAAAAATATATACACTCACAACGTCACGCTTAGCTAGCGAGATAACGACAACATTGTTTGGTTTGGAAGGAATCGGTTTAGCCAGCTGCTCTTTCATTTTCAACAACTTCAAACGCCTCGACGTAGGAATCAAATTAAATGTATGAGGGATAAAA
Source organism: Ericerus pela (assembly GCA_011428145.1). Taxonomy (NCBI): domain Eukaryota; kingdom Metazoa; phylum Arthropoda; class Insecta; order Hemiptera; family Coccidae; genus Ericerus; species Ericerus pela. The sequence continues at coordinate 413,754 of WOFM01000166.1, forward strand.
TCTTTTTCCGCAAGTGGACACGCATCCACTTGATTGAAAGAAACTGTCGATTTGGAAGATTGCACAGACGCCACTTCCGAACCATCAGATATCGAATCATTTGTAAGGGATGTAAGTACATCGATGCTTGACAAACCTTTTTTAACGGTGTCGACGACAGATGATTTTTTTCCAATGGCACCAACCAATGAAGTCTTTTCTACGGGGTATACGTCTTTTGGAATCTTCTCAATAGCGTTATCGACAACGGATGACATTTCATCCAGCATATCGTTGCATTTCATTCGTTTCTCTTCTGGCTGTTGATCATCGTCTGCAGCAGAAACGGAAGTTATGACATTGTTATCTTTTTGGCGCTTACGGGCGCCACCTAACTCAGAAGCAGAGGTAAAAAATATATCCTCAGCTTTGGACGATTGAGTGGATGCGCCATGAGGAGATAGTATCTTTGACAAATGGGAACATTTTTGCGACGTTTTCGTCCGACTTTTCGCAGGGCGGATTCGATCAGATTCCAAAGTTCTGACATCGTCGATAACTTTTGGAGCAAATTTTTTCGTAATTATATCATCGTTATTGTCAATATCAGAATTAACCTTTTTATGAGCATCATGAACGACATTATAAGAACTGATGAGTTTTACTTCAGGTACATATGCGTGGCTGGGTTTCCTTGTCGGCATATGATGCAGTTCCGAGTGACAAGAGTTCTTATGCGAACCCGCCTGTTGCGATTTCATCTTTTCTAATTCTATAGCGATATCATCAAAGTTTGTCATCTCAGTCGATAATAAAGGAGCGAACATTTTGGTTGTACAGTAACGAGAAGCATTCGCGTCCGCTCGATTTTTCTTCGATTCTAGAACTGAATAAAGACAAATTTCTCAATTAGTCAAAATAAACACTAAACGCAAAAAATAAATAATATTTTCCGAATTATTTGTTCATTAATGGGTTGGATAATAATTCTCTTCAATAAAAAATACTCAATACTGAATCATTGTCTAAAAATTCTTGAACTCATTTAAACTTTTTTCGTCAATGATTTTCTTTACTTACGAACGTACCCATCTATGAAAAATACTACTCTTTCTTTGATAAATAACAGGATGAAAGTTTCCAATTACTTCAATTGAAAATTTAAAAAAAAGCTCTATTTTGTTTATGCTTAAAACAAAATGGAGCTATACAGACCATATGATTGAAAAATTACGCTCGGTTTTGATGCTATCATTTCACACAACTAAATCAGAGGTTACTTGTGAGCTTTTCGTGGGTTTTTTGTGGGGGGAGGGGAAGAGCAGTCATTTACAGAGAAAAATCGAGACTTGCTGACCCATTTTCGTGAGACTAAAATGTGAAAACAGTAACTGGTTCACTGCTTCAGTTCTAACTTTTGACTATAAAGTATATGGACTGCTCCGACGCCATATACGTCGGGTAAAAAAACTGTCTGTAACACTGCGAGTACGGGGTATGGAACAAGAAGTCAGCAGACATCGCATTTTGCGCCTAGTAAATTCAACAATTCCCCAGCATAATTTGTGACCTTAGTGTGAATTTAGCACAATTATCAGTAATTGTGATAGGAAATTAATGAAAGTACTACAAAATTCGACGTCTGCTAACTTATTTTTCCTTACTCTGTACCTGCAGAGTTACGGACATTTTTTCGTCTGTTAGCTCAGTCTATATGCTTTATAGTCAAAGGTTCTAACTTCATTCTTAAAATTATCAGGTCTGTCCTTTTATCCAAAAAAGTGCAAGTTCTTACACTAGTTCATAAATTGTGTTCTTTCGGGATAAAGTGCTAAGTATTGGCGTTCTTTTCAATTTAGTTTAGTTCAGAGAAAAATGTAAAGGTGCATACACTTTCTTCACTAAATGAAAAGAAGGTGTAGAAAAAGTGCAAAAGAAGTTTTCGTCTTATCACATACGAATGATATGATAAATTGAGAATTTGTTTCTGATTCATTTATTTGGTTGTGTCATGACTGATTTTTTTTTTTTTTTTTTGTTTTTCTCGCATTTTCTCTTAAAACGTTCTTTTGATCGTAGAAAAGAGTAATTTTTTACACATTTTTACACTTTCCTGTCATGTTCTGAACTATCTTGAACTGACTTCACACTTTTATAGTGTATTTTGCTTTGGAAAATACAACTATTGCATTCAGTGAAATGACGAAACCCGGGGGCGGAACCTGGGGAAAATCGCCGATCTTGAGTTGTAAATCACAAATATATAGGTCACTCAAATTCTTCTGTACACTATTTATATCTATATATATATATATATACACTTCTACTTTTTGTTCATTTTGGTACTTTTTAGGAATCTGTGGAGTCTCCGCTGGTTGACCTATGGCAATGAAACTTGGGACAATGTTAGAAACTTTCATGGGCTACAGATTCGTGTTAAAATTTTCGATATTTATCCGCTAATTTCAAAGGAAGGGATTCTCAAAATGTTGCAAATCCACCATATTGTCATCACGATAACTCCCGTAAATTTGAAGATTTTGGCTTGAAATTTTTATGGCATTTAGAGACTGTTCGAGACTGATTTGGTATTGAATTTGAGCGAAACCTGCCAACTGGTTTTACAAACTTTGACATTTTTGGAAAATGTACACTTACTGCGGTTGATGCGCAGCAGAGATATTTTAACCGACTTCAAAATAAGTTTAGGTTAAAAACGAATTTTTAAAAAATAAACTTTTATTTTTTTTTGGCTTTTGCTTCATGCAAAATAAACATTATTTTATTACCGAAGGTTGGCTGCAGAATTGGTATATTTTAAAATCGCAGTAGTGAGTAGAATAAAAGGTTATAAAAAGAAGGTCATCAATTCGATCCATATATAAATTTTTTTTAATGTTTGTTCCAGCATAATTGCTCAACCTCAGCACCGATTTTGGTGCTTTTTTTTAAATGATATAGGATCATTCCATTGTGGTCCCAATACATTTACTTAGATTCGATGAGGTATTTGATTTGGCATCAAAGGGGAAAATAGAATATGAAAAATTCAGAGTATCTTGCAATTTCACCAGAGTTGTATCCAATCGCTTATAATATAACTTGGAACAGTCTAGTAACAATAAGTATCTGGAAATTTGACAGTAAATCAGCAGTGAAATAACATTATTTTTTTCTTTTTCATTTTCTTATAAGTAAATATAAAATTATAACTAATATGATCTTATGCAAATTTAAAGCTGAAATTAAGGTATTTGCAGTACAATGATTTGAATACTTTTTTTCACATTTATTTAGAGGTCATTTTCATTTGTTTTCAAATTTACAAAAAAGGAAATTAATTATCGTCAGTATTCAATAATTTAAACTGAAACCAAATTAAAGTACCTATTATCACCTTCTCAATTTCAGCCAATAGGGAATGTGAGACATACTCTTACCTCAATGATCACTCAATTGCACCACAACACCATCTACTTCCATCTTAAATCCAGAATGATAAAAAAATGCCCCTACCAAAATACTACAAACTGTAGAGAAGTTATTGGCCATCAAATTCTACTCAACAGTTTCTCTAATTTGAAAAGAAATACCAAACTCAAACTCAGTGGTGTATTCCCTGAATATTTGGGGTATGTATGCGCTAAATACCCAGTTTTTTCATTCAAAGAAATTTCAATATTCAATGACCAGTGACCTGAATAAATAATTTTCTTTAAATGAAAAACTATGAAATAGGTGTGTACATACATATTTTAGTTGATTAAATGAATATAAAATGAACAATTTTTTTCTTGCGCTTCGCACAGAAATTAAAGTCGATTAGAATTCGTATTTATAATACCACGCAAGTACATACATAAAAATATAATATATTCGACCCCGAATATACGATTGTCTATGCACATTCCTTCCTATAATCAGACATCAAAAAACAGACACACGCAACAGAGTGTTACACTTCTTGAACTGATTTTAAGGCTGTCAGGGTATGTGGTAAATGAAACGCATACCTCGGCCTTTTACTTTACTCGTCTAGATTGTTTGTTAACTTGGAAACATTTCGTCTTTTCATGCATTATATAAAAAATGCTTTTCTTAATGGAGTTTTGAAAGATGACACATACCTATTTAGAAATCCAAGAAGGGATATATCCAATAAATAGAAAATACAAGGTTCTTAAATTAAGTAGGTTTCTCTAAAGACTGAAACAGGCTCTTAAAGCATAGTACAAAAAGAGGAAGATGTTCATTTCTTCTATAGGGTTTGAAAACAGTAGGCATGATGGATGCCTTTATATAAAACAAAATTCAAAAGGTGCTGTGCTCATCCTAGTCTACGTGGATGATATTTTAATATGTGGACCTAACGTAAAATTAATAAATAATATAAAATATCAACTTAATAACACCTTTAGACCCACGATTTAGGCAATGTTAAATCGAAAGAAGTAGCTGAAAAATTTAAAGTTAAAAATTGTAATACAGTCTCAGCACAGATAGAAGAGAAATTATATATATATCAATAGATGAACGTAAGGGAAAATCTGAAAAATTAGAAGATATAAGGAGTCACTCTGGTGCTCAATGTACATTATAATTGGAACTAGGCCCAACATTTGTTATTCTGTTTCATATTTTGAGCAATTTCAGTGTAATGCTGATAATGTAGCTTATTCTCACTAGCTTCGAGTCTTGAAATACCTGGTTTCTACAATTTATCTCAAACTTAAATATAATGGCAAACCTAACTCCCAGTTGATTAGATCATACATAGATGCTAATTGGGCCAATTGTCTGATTTCTCATACGTCCATCAGTGGTTATTGTGTCTTTGTATATGATTGTTTAATACTTTGGAGAATCAAGAAACAGTCTCTTGTTACCCTGTCTACAACAGATGTTAAGATTGCAACTCTTTGCAACTGTGTACTCAATACAGTAGCCACACAAAATATTTTAATTGATATGTATGTACATGTTCTGTCCCTGTGTCCCATTTTTGATGACAATGATAATTTTAATAAATTTTCTAGTGGATCTATTGTTAAGAAACATCTCAACATTGAATTTTATTTTATCAGATATTATGTCAATGCCAACATTATATGAATGAAACATGTGCCAACTATGAACCAGTTAGCCAATGTGTTCACTAAGGGGCTCGTTTGTACAAAATTTTTGAAGTTCAGTACTTTGATGTTTTATTAAGGTGCTTGGTGGCCCTCCTTTTGACATAACCTTAAACATCGAGCACCCTTAGATCATAGACACATTGATTCTTATACATGCAATAGTAAAATTCACTAGTGTACCTGTTTATGTTGTCATTTTTGAACCACTAAAAGTAATTATTATTTGTTATTTGTTATAGTTACCACATGTACTTTTTATTTTTTTCATTAATCCAATTACTTGATTTTGTTTTGTGATACATTTTTGTATTTTACTTTTGAATTTTAATTTTTTTTTCTTAATTAGTCTAGCTTAATCAAATGTATTGAATTTTTTTTATGAACACTATATATATGAAATTTTTTTTGTAAAATCTTGCTGATTTGGGAAGAGGTGTTGTTTTTATCCTCGGTCATATTACAAACCTGTTCATTTAGTATTATCTAGTCACAGGACATCATTATTTGTATAGCTAATTTAGCTGTTACACTTTGTTTTATGTGCAGCTTGTTTGGTCATTTCTCCAAACAATTTTGTAATGATGATTTGTCCATTTAGAAACATCAAGCATAGCAATCATAAATGAAGTTTTTGTTGTGAGAAACTTGTGAATTTTATTTGTTTTGGTCTTAAACCTCAATTTTTATTAACATCATGTTATCACAGAGTGAAAACAGGATGATGAATTTGTCTTGTGTATTTTTCCAAGAGAAAAAAGAGTTTGAATTGATTTCCTTTGAATGAGAAAGACTAATATGGGTAATCACTAATCTTCAGAGGATAATCTTTAAATTTTACTCAATTGTAACGATAAAAACCAGGGATTCAGAAACACTAAGTTTTTTCATTTTATTTTTGTTAGTTGAGTTTCAGAAATTTACCATAATATTAGTTATTTTCATCATTTTGGTTTTGATTTCCATTATGTTTCCTGATTTTACTAAAATTTTTCATTCACTTTTGGTTTTGGATTTCATTTCTGTTTCCAATTTAAAAAAAAATTTCTTTCATTTGGGATTTTACAAATCTTGTCCAAATATCAATACTTTGATGTTGCTCCAATATTTTTCAAAAATTATTAATATTTTTTGAATAATTCCCAAAAAATAAAGATATTTATTGGATATTTCCCTAAAATATCAATATTTTATCAATTTTTTATCTAACATCAAAAATTAATCTGGTGAGAAACAGAAATGAAAATGATTCATTATTTGGTTTCCATTACATTTCCATTATTGGTCTTGAAACTAATGTATCAATTGTTTCTGATTCAGTATTCATTCCAGAATTTTGATGTTTCCGTTTATTTTAGTTTCCAGCCCAAAAACATATGGTTTCTGTTTCCAAAAAATTATTGATATAAACTAATTTTTAAAATGAATTTTCACATTACAAGATTAATTCATATTATACCTATTTTCATACATTATCCTGTTTTCAGCTGATAACTATTTTTGCCACCAAAGTGCGTATCTTTTGCCTCCACTTTCCAATAACAGTTAACATTGTTGATGCCATTGATGGTACTTTCATCCTTCGACCATATACTAGATGGACTGCGCATACTGATAAAATGTTGAAGGCAACCAAATGAAATGTACATTCCATTCAAAAGTTCCTTCCCTTATCAACCTGTACTTTTCACAGAATTCATCTACAAATTCTATTCGATTCGTCGCCGTTAAATTAATTAGGATTCAGCTACGAATTGAAGAGAATTCACCTCCAAATATTAAAAAGGAATAAACGACGTTATTTAATTTTAAAAACACTTTCATTTTGTAAAATAACAATGCAAATCCCTCCAAATTATTTAATCAATGATGCATGATATTTGACAAATCCTGAAAAAAGGGAACTTTTGAATGAAATGTATGCCTACATGATATCTCCATATAAGCCAATGTTAATTTTATCAGTATGCGCAGTCCATTATGTATATTGTCGAAGCTTTCATCTCATTTTGTTTTCATTATTATGATAGCAACATCCTAACAAAATTTGTAATGTTTCAGTAATATTATTTCAATAAGTCAAACATGTTGGTATTATTCCATCAACATTACAAGAGAAATATCGTTAATTGTAGTTACTTTAATCGTTTCTAATTCTGGTATCTCACCCCTGCAACAAATTATGGACAGTCATATTCACCCAAATAACAGCACATTTGTGTTCTTTCATCGAGTTCTGTTATAAGTGTAAAATCAATGCTTACCACACTGCTTAAAAACTGCGAACAATGAGCTTACCACTGATCAAAGAAGAGTCACGTTCAATGAAAAGCTGATTCTGAGATATCACCCAATCAGAAACGTTATCGGCAAGCGCAGTAAATGCCGTTGATTCAGTTACCATAGGGACGCGTGCAATTCTGCGGGCTGACTCAATGCGCCATTTTTCTTCTGAATTCTGTTCATTTGTACTGTTATAAAAGTCCCCGATGTCCAATTAGCAATGTGTAACGAAAATACAAAATTTAATGCAATACTTACAATAAGGTTCGAATGCCAGAACGATACTCAAGCACTAACTGTGACAAGAAATTGTTAAGAATATTTTATAATATCTACGCAGGAACGGTACTTACCGCAAAACATGCAAGAAATACTCAAGTACTTGTCGGACCAATACTTCAGAATCAGGAATTTTTCACGTAAAAATAATCTTGACATACCAGACAAAAATTACTTAGCATAAAAAGTTCTTTAACTCAACGTAATTGTTTCTCATAGAAGTATCGTTTCAGCATTCAGCTATAAAAATCCAACATTACCTGGACTGCGCGATGAAGTTTAACAAATTATCATTCACAGCTCGTCGTATTTCGCTGCGACAACGTTCGTCACCAACTTTTAAGGTTGTTGCCATACTTTTTAGCACTTTTTGTTTGTGTAGCGTCAACGAACCTTGTGCTCTTAGCGCATCAACAACTCCACGAAATGCCTTCAATTCTGACAAAAGAAATTGATAAGAATAATTAATAGCCAGTAGAATGCTCAGCAGGTACAAAAAATAGCATGTCTTAAAGCTTACCCAAGGATCGAAGCAGACGTTTACCCTCAGTATCAGACGTCTCCATCATTGTGGCCGATTACGGTTCCTATTAATAGATCATGACGTTACATTCAAGATGGTAACTGAAATAGAGAATGCAATGGGTAAATTCCACAATTCACACAGCCAAGAACAAAATATAAAACTTACTGTAAGTTTTGTGTTAATATTGAAAATACCACAGAAACCCAACAGACGGAATGAAGGAAACGTCAGGTCCATTACCATTCATGAAGATCAGTAGCTCGATACAATAAATGAGCAAGATTCTTAAGAATGAGTTCGACTCGATCGTAATACGTTCAACTCAGTAGTAATGTATTTACTTTACATCTGACAGTTTTTCACATTACTAATCAAATTTATAGAAAACAATTCTGAATAAAAATCTTGTCCATCTATCAGGCCAACCGAAAGTGTAAAATTACATTAATTCAGACTTCTAATTATTTATCGGCTAGTACTGTTGATAGCAATTATCCATTTAAATTTTAATCTCCACACATAAATGACAAATTGACCAAATATTTATCAATAAACCAACATGCATCTTCAAATGAGAACGAAATCAAAGAAAAGCTGTCATTCCATCGTTAGAAGTTAGCATTTAACACACAGAAGTAGAAATTTAATGAAAAACACATCTAACTATAAATTTCTTCGACATAACGCAGATTTTTCGATATAAGAGTTATACGTATACTTCGTTCGGTCTGCATTAAGAAATAATTAAAATTAATATAAAACGATATTATCAAGCGAATTATCAATTTTACATACTCCACAACACAACTATAATCTACCACATGTAACGTGTAACCACATGGACATGGACTAATAAAATTGACAAGCATACAAATCCCTAATGCTAAACTCTTCGCTACACGACCTACGATAGGTTCCAAAATAGGCACAAGCATACAAACTCGTCGATAAAATTAGTTTTCATTTCAGGTGGCGTAATAATAATTATAAATTATGCTTCATAGGTTATAGACGCAATTATGAATGATTGCATCTAAAAAAAAATTATTAATTTATTAATTATTATGCTATAAATTGTATTTAAAATTTTTTAAATATATGTCTATAATGTACACAAGTCTCGAAGCGACACTCTGCGGCACTTTCGATTGTGCCTTCAAGGATATATATATATAAATATGATGGAGACGACATAGTAATTGTTTTGGTATCGCATTTATAGATAGCGCTACCATTGCCACGTGTTTTGGTTTCTAAAAATCAGATTGGAAGAAAAAATCTCCATATGCATTTATTTATAAATACTGGCATACAAATTACCCCATTCTGGAGAATCTGATTATTCTGATTGGTTGATGTCCATTGATATGGGATAATTTGTACAGCAGTGTACACATGCTCTGCGTAGATGTTAACGACAGTCGATCCCATTGTAAAACAGCAACATGTCGTCTCTGTCATATATATATCCTCGAAGGGTTGTGCTTGCCTGTGTTGTTCTACACTCCACCTGCACTCGCTTACTAACACTTAGCGCAACTACTCTCGATAACGCGAGATTACAATAAATCATTAAAAACCATAGACACAAGATGGGTTTTTGTAACAAAACCGAATGATAAAGGATACCACCAACCAAAAGCAAGATTAGTTGCTAAGGGTTTCAAGAATATGAATTAGGACAAGTATTTGCTCCTGTTATTCCAATTTGGTTAGTAAGATGTTAACAAATATGATTTAGAAATGGTTCAATATGATGTGAAAACGGCATATCTAAATTCCCCTGCTATAGTTCCTATATATTTAAAACCCCCGGAAGGTTTACTAATGGAAATTAATAAATTATTGAGACTTAAAAAATCTATTTATGGCCTAAAAACATCGTCCAAATCATGGTATAATTTAATAAACGAATATATTTTAAAAATGAATTTTGAAAGATCCAAAGCAGATAAATGCCTATATTTTAAAAAATCTAATGAAAAAATAATTTTTATGATTACATATGTTGATGACATATTGATAGCATCTAATACCTCAGAATGGATTAAAAATGTAAATGATTCTTTTCAAAAAAGGTTTACTATGAAAATAATTAATAAACCAAGATTCTATTTAGGATTTGAAATAATAAGAGATAGAAAAGAAAATACAATAACACTAATACAATCAAGGTACATAGAAAAAATATTAAAAAAATATGGTCAAAATGAATCAAATTTCATAAATACACCCATAGAAACATCTTTAAAAATTGAAGATGATGAAAGCTGCACAGACGATATAGAATATCGTTCAATGATTGGAGCTCTATTATATCTAGCTAGAATAACAAGACCCGATATTTCGTTTGCAGTGAACTTTTTCTCAAGATTCCAAACAAAATCAAATTCTAAATTAAAAAAATCATGTAAGACGAATATTTAAATATGTGAACACAACAAAAGAATTTTCGATTAAATTCACATCAGATAGTAAAGGCATACACTCTGTTGTAGATGCATCTTATGCCTCAGATGTAAAAGATCATGAAATTAAAATATCAAATTTAAACTTAGGAAAATCTATATCAGGATTTCTAATATATTTAAATGGGGATTTGATTAATTGGAATGTAAGAAGACAAACAATCGTGGCCACATGCTCAACTGCTGCTGAAATAATTGCAGTATTCGATGCTTTAGACGATATACAAGTCACCTTCCTATTACAAAAAGAAATATTCCAAGAAAATGACCCAGTAAGAATCTTTGAAGATAATATATCAGCCCTTAGAATAATGTCGGGAGGAGCTCAAAAACGAGCAAGAGCCTTAATGATAAAATGTTATGCCATTACACAATCTGTAGAGGATAAAGAAATCGAATTCAAAACTGTTGGTACAAATTCACAATTAGCAGACATGCTAACAAAAACCCTTGATAAATAAAAATTCAGAAACTTAGTCGATAAAATATTAACAACATCAAATCTCTCACAATAAAATATCTCGAATTCATAATAATTATATGGAAAAATAATTTATTTCAAAAGGGGAAGGAATATAAATATTTGAAACTAAATAATATGTCAATTCACAAATCGCTGAATATAATAATCTAATTTTTTTTTTTTTGCAGCATGGTACCTGAAAATATAATGTTTGAGAAAAGAAAAGAAAAAATCACATGTTCAAACAAAATTAATAATATATTATATCCTTTAGGCCAAAAAATACTTGATGAAACAAAATTTAATTTCGTGTAGGTATTCATTGTCATCTCTGCAAATTCAATGTTTGAACGAACAGAGATTTGAATACAAATCATCGACATGATTTCACACGTTTGGTTGATATTAGTTTATCACATTTTGGAACACCCTTATTCAACAAGTATTAAATAAATTTGAACAAAACTTTTCTCAAACAGCATGAAAGATCGAAAAATACCCGAATCGAAATCCATTACCACAATATAATATGTTGATAAATAATTTCGAAAATACATCGAAATATATGTTACAATCTATTCATTATTCATCATTTAATTTTATGTAATTTATTTTATTTATTTTGTTTGGGAAATGAACATAAATGTGTAATAATGTAGTAATTCAAAATTAATTATTTATAATATTCGTTCTCGCGATAAATCCTGTTTGCTCGTTTCATTGGATGGTGGAGGGGTGTTGTTCTACACTCCACCAGCACTCACTTACTAACACTTAGCGCAACTACTCTCGATAACGCTTACTAACAATATTCAGGTTGTGCGAACAAACACGACTTTTTTCATTCGTTCACCCGTGAATGCTGAAACTCATTTCCCACTCAAACTTTGAACTCCTAATGGAGGGAGATCGTTCATCTTCCTCAAACTTGTAAATTGTACTTTAGATCATTGCATTACAGTATCTCTAACTAACTTGTTTCTTTCCTAGGATTTCAACCTCACTTCACCCTGAATTTTTGCTGGCATCCCTAGGTGTTAGAAATCTATCTATGTATGTTGGTTCTCACTCGTCTCCAACAATGAGCACTCTTCATTATTTGTGATGTACTAACTATATTCATCTGTGATGTCATGTATTCATGTCTATATGTATTGTACAAACTCACATAACAAAGACTTCAATCTTTGTCTGCACTTTGAATGGCAAACATTATAAATATAAATATGTACAAATTTGAATCATACTCACCTAATTGTAAATACAATGCCGAGTAATGTGATAAGTGAGAATACATATCCATCAAATATAAGTGTACCAAGAAGTAATGAGAACCCTTTACCAAGTAATGTCATGAGTTCAGTAACTTATCATTCCTTCTGCCAACCAAGTTATTCAAGTATTATGTCATGTAAGTTTGAAACTTTAAACTTCAGCAACTATCATCGTGCGAACTGAATTAAGTATGGAAAACAAACGAATCAAACTGAGAATTATGTCACCATTGAATAAAAGAGTAAAACGCATAAAAACGACAAAGTATAAAAATGACTAGTATTTAATGTTTCGGCAACAGAGGCCATCAGCTGAATGATTTATAAATATAAGAAAAGGTTAAGTACAAAAACGTTACGTCCACAGACTAAGTGGGAATCACAGACAGTATGATAACAAATATTGGGTACATTTGAATTGGTATAACCAACACCCCTCCACAATTCAAAGTTGGTCAAAAATGACTACAAAATAAAAAACCGTGTAAAATTAAAAATATTATAAAAATTGACTTCAAAAGAAGTCATACATAAAGACGAACAAACAAATTCAAAATTTTGATAAAACATACAGTTACAGAATATTCAGACTTTGAACAAGCTTAGCAAAAATTGGAGTATTAAGACCTTTTGTAAAGGGGTCCTCCAACTGGTCAACGGTATTAATATAAACGTAATCAATAATTTTGTCGGAATATATTTGACAAATAAAACGATATTTTGTGTCAATGTGTTTGTTACGTTTCCAATTCCAACGTGCTGATTTAACTAAAGCGAGACAACTTTGATTGTCCTCAAAGGCTATACAATGACCTTCAACGTTTACATTAAAATTGATTAATAATTTGCGTAACCAGATAGCTTCAGTGGTTGCTTTGCAAAGGGCGATTAACTCACTTTCTGTACTGGATAAGGCCACTGTCGGTTGTTTCTTACTCGACCAGGAAACCAAGTTTACATACACACGAGTACAGTAACCCGAAATGATTTTCTCAAAGTGGTACAGTTAGCCCAATCTGCATCAGAATATATTTCAAGAACGTTTGTACTAGAATTATGAAAATACGTTAAACTCAAATTTCTAGTCGAAAATAAATACTTTAAAACTCTTAATGTGTAAGCAAAGTGTTTGTTGGTTGCTGCTCCCTAGAATTGGCTAAAGTAGCTAATAGAAAAGCATATGTCAGGTCTCGAACCAAGCATAATGTACATAAGACAACCTGTAAGTTGTTGGTATTGTTTATTTATTACGTTATTAACATTCAGATCACGATTAAGTTGTAGACGAGTCTCAATCGGATTTCTTACAGGGTTGCAGTTTTCTACCCCAAAACGTTTGGCAATAGTTTCAATAAAGTATTTTTGATTTATTTTTATGGTACCTTGACCTTGATGATAAGAAATTGTAAGGCTAAGAAAATTATGGACTTCATAAAGATCTTTACACTTGAATTTTTTACTTATTAAATTTTTAAAATATGTTATTAATTTCAATTCGCTTGATCCAATCAGAATATCGTCTACGTAAATCAATAAATATACAAGTGAACCATTTTTCTTATATGTGTAAATACAGTCATCTGCATTACCAGAAACAAAACCAATTGATGTGATAAAATAATTAAATGCTGTATTCCAAGCTTTAGGAGCTTGTTTCAGTCCATAAATAGTACGATTTAATAAAAGGACATACTTAGAACGATCTAGATTATTATTTATTCCATCAAGAATTTCTACGTAAATATTTTCTTTTACTACACCATATAAAAAGGCAGCACAAATATCTAATTGGTGAACGTTAAATTGTAGTTCATTACAAATTGCTAAAAAAGTTTGGACCGACGAAAGTTTAGCAACAGGGGAGTAGATCTCATCAAAATTGAACTCTCTTTCCTGTTGAAAACCCCTTGCTACAAGACGTGCTTTATAAAAAATATTATCGAATTGATCTAACTTCTGAGTAAACACCCACCTACACGTAATCGTAGGTTCGTTAACAGGGTGCTTGACCACTTTCCAAGTAGAATTAGAAATTAAGGCATTAATTTCACATTCAACAGCCTCCTTCCACTTAGAACAATCACTAGAATTCATCGCATCTGAATAAGACTGCGGGTACAACAATAAATTAGACAAGTGATAACATAAGTCGACACTACCTAAATCGCCATCGACCTCAATATTGGCAACATTATTTTCATCGAATTCGGTTAAAATAACATTCGAATCAGAATAACGAGATTCAGAAACACTCTCCTCGTTAAATTTGACATCACGAGATAAATAAATTTTCTTAGTAGCAACGTCTAACAGCTTGTAGCCACCAGGAGCATAACCAACAAATTTCAACTTTTCGCTTTTTTTACCAAATTTATCCGAACTGTGAATATAATTCAACATATACGCGTCGCAACCAAATACCTTGAGTTTAGAATAATTAAATTTTTGATTGTGCCATTTTTCATAAGGGATGAATTTTTTATGTGTAGGGCAGCGGTTAATCACAAAGGCAGCACACATCAAGGCCTCCGACCAATAAATTTTTTCAAGGTTGCTTTCAAAAATAAGAGTTCTAGCTCTTTCCACCAATGTTCGATTTAATCTTTCCGCTTTTCCATTCTGCTGAGGGCAGTTCTTAATAGTTGGTTCAATTTGAATACTTTTATTAATGCAAAATTCCCTAAATGGCGCATTGAGATACTCCGTACCAAGGTCACAACGTACACGACAAATATTTCTATTAAAATGATTTGTTGCAAGTTCAACATATTCTTTGAACTTAGACAAAACCTCAGATTTGGCTTCCAACAGAAAAACATGACAAAATCGAGTATAATCGTCTAGGAATGTTACAAAATATTTTTTATTTTTATGGCTCATACAATTAATGAACCCACAGACATCGGTATGAACGAGCTCTAAGGGATGCCTCATTTCATTAAAATTTCTCCTGAAGGGATGACGATGCTGTTTTCCCATGATACAGGGCTCACAAAATAATTTATCTTTAATATTAGTTTAAGGTATAAGACCTTTTTTAGAAAATAATGACATATCATAAGTGTTTACATGTTCTAATCTCTTATGCCACAAGTCAATAGGATTTTTTTTAGAGAAATTAGAAGTCAAATTACAAGACTCTACGTTAATGCTCTGAAAATTAACACAATATAGATCAGACAACATGCATTTACCAGAAAAAATTA
This sequence comes from Ericerus pela, assembly GCA_011428145.1. NCBI lineage: Eukaryota > Metazoa > Arthropoda > Insecta > Hemiptera > Coccidae > Ericerus > Ericerus pela. The sequence goes on from WOFM01000166.1 coordinate 429,364, forward strand.
TCTTATTACTATTGTTGTCCACAACATTAACAAAATTGTCATTAAAAATAGATGATAATCCTGATTTAGCCAGACATTTCACTGACAATAAATTCGTTGGGAAATCCTTGGCAAAACGCACACTTTTTATAGTAATATCAGCACCAAATTCAGATTTTACTTTAACTTTACCAATAGCACTGATTACAAGACATACACCTTTCTTGGCAACCATAATCATCATAGGTTTTTTCAAATCAATAAATTCACAAAATAAAGTTTTGTTATTAATTATGTGTGCCGTACAGCCTGAATCAAGAATAAAACTTACAAAGGCAGGTACATCATTAGATAGCAAACAATTATCAGACATCAAGAAGCTGTAAGCACCAGACTCCAATTGATTATCAACGAAATTAGCAGCAGGATTCACAGTACTTGATCTATTAACATTGTTAAAGTTTATGTTACTATTGCTACAATTTTTCTGTCTACAATTTTGTACAACATGCCCGTTTTTTCCACAAAAGTGACAGACAATACTTTTATAATTCGGATTTCGATCATGACTATAATTTTGAAAAGATTGACCTGAATGATTTTGACCAAATCCGTTTCCGTTGTTAGTAGAATAAGAGCCTGAATTATTACGATCGTAGCCGTTTCCCTGACTAACAGATCCCTGATAAGATCCTGAATTACAAAAATTTGAATTCCCACAATTAAAACATCTATTAGAATTCAATCGATTACGAAAATTTGGATTATTTGTACGATAATTACCTCGATTAAACATGTTAAATGAATTAGGAAAACTTGCAGCGAACGATCGTTCAGTATCACCCCGATGTTCGATGAAAGTCTTCGAATTTGCGGGCGCTTACGATGAATTAGTAGATGATGGATCAGCGCACTTCCATTCCCGTTCGATATCTCAATAAAAATCGATTAATTTACCGCTAACAAGTCCCATGAAACATCGATAGAATCTTCTAATGGCATCTTCACAGGTCGAAACTCTGAAGGCAAACTTTTCAGGAACTGAAGGATGAATTGTTTATTAGTTGTAGGATCACCAACTTCCGCAAGTCTACGACATTTATTACGATAAAACATGATATAGGATTGTAAATCTTCACCAAATTTAAATGTAAAACCAGATAATTTAGAACGCAATTCGATCATTTTGTGATCAGAAACTCGTTCACTCAAGACAGTGATGGCATTGAAAATTTCTCTCGCTGTTTCATGTCCACGAAGTGCTTCCAAAAAAGTATCATTGACACTGTTAGCAATCAGGAATGTTGCTCTGACATTTGCATTCTCCCATACCACGTCACGTTGTTGAGGAGCAGTAAATTGATTTACCACATCGTAAGCTTTTTCTTTTCGCAACAGCAACTCAATACGAAAACGCCAACTCTGATAATTTTTGCCATTAAAAGGCTCAATAACACATTTAGTTGCATCCGTCATCACGGGTAAACAGGCACCAGGCCAAAAATAAAACAAAGGTAACAATAAGGAATCATGCAAGAACTGACATTACCAAGTTGCAGCTTTCAACAGTAAAAAGTTGCACGATGACGAACACAGGTTCCTGGGCCCATAACCATTGTGAGTTTGAAACTTTCAACTTCAGGAACTATCTTCTTGCAAACTGAATTAAGTATGGAAAACGAACGAATCGAACTGAGAATTATGTCACCATCGAATAAAAAAGTAAAATGCATAAAAACGACAAAGTATAAAAATGACTAGTATTTAATATGTTTTGGCAACAGAGGCCATCAGCTCAGGGTTGCCAGGTTTCAAATATGAAAAGTCCGTACTCTGTCATATTTCTACATTTTTCAACGGCCAAAAAATCTGTACAAATCCGTACAGTGTTGCAAACTTGTTTTGAAAGAAAAAGTACCTTCTTCTTTTCTTTTTTTTTTATGTTTTGAGACTTTTGAGGGATAATATTTCAAGTATTCGCCTTTTTTTCTGAACTTGCAAAAATGATTGAAAAAAACGCTATTCCTAGTTTACCAGGAGAATTTTATAAGTTGAAATGTAGAAATACATCGAATAAATAGGTTAAAATTAAGGCTGTTTGTCATTAACGTCATTATAGTCTTTCAATATCTGAGTTTAGCATTTTATTTCTCATAAAATGAGGAAAAAAACTAGGGTATGATCTTAACTGTAGCTCCAGGCGTGTTTATGGCTGATTCTAGCTCAATGATATTGCAGCTTCATTCATAATTGAAGTGGGGTTGAAATCCAAGGAAAGAAACAAGTTAGTTAGAGATACTATAATGCAATGACTTAAAGTACAATTTACAAGTTTGAGGAAGATGAACGATCTCCCTCCATTACGAGATTAAAGTTTGAGTGGGAAATGAGTTTCAGCGGTCTCGGGTGAACGAATGAAAAAAGTCCTGTTTGTTCGCACAACCTGAATAGTGTTAGTTTACATTATCGAAAGTAGTTGCGCTAAAGGTTAGTAAGTGAGTGCAGGTGGAGTGTAGAACAACAATAATCAGGTTGACTTGAAAGAATTCCTATTACTCAAATTCAATCAAGATTCTAGTCACTCCTGTGATCCTGTTATTGTGTATATATATTTGAATTTTTTTGTCTATTAATTTTTGTTGACTTTTGGGCTTTGGCTTCTCTTATCCGTTTTATCTCTTCTCTGATATTCTTGACATTATAAATTTATACTCTCGATGGCAAAAGCCAACAAACATTGAAAATTTGACTTTTTTTTTCATCAGCAATCAGGGCAACTAAACTGTGTGATGAAAAAAACGCTTAATTATAATTTATATTGTATTTTTGCTCAAAAATCCGTACTAGTGGCAAGAAATCCGTGTGAATCCATACCCTCTTACAATATCTGTACAAAATCCATATGCAGATTTTCATACCTTGAAAAATCCGTACACGTACGGATAAATCCGTACCTCTGGCAACCCTGCATCAGCTGAATGATTTACAAATATAAGAAAAGGTTAAGTACAAAAACGTTACATCCACAGACTAAGTGGGAATCACAGACAGTATGATAACAAATATTGGGTACATTTGAATTGGTATAACCAACATGTCATCAAAACAAAACTTGAATCCCCCTAGGTCCCTACTGCGAATTTCCAACAATTAAATGTGAGTTTGTCAGTAAAGCAAGTAGATGTGAATCAGTCCGCATCAAACCTAGTTTTTATGCAGAGTATATCTATGTACTATATACCAAGAAATATGATGTTATCCTTGGCAAGTAGTGTACCTCTCGTCTCAAATTATTTGGGATATGCACCGCCAACCCTGGACTCAACCAAGACTAAGAAAATAGTACGAGAGAAGTTGTAAAAAGGTTTGCCCTTCCAAATTACCCAGCAATGAGTCAATACCAGATGGTACCTGTCATGCAAGTACGACAGTATGATCAAAATGAGAAATTGAAATGTAAATACAACTTGAAAGCTTGATGCTGTGTGATCAACAATGACATTGCAGCTGGTGGTATGATGAACTGGATCAGTCAACCAAGAGCTCAACACATCAACTTACCTGAAAACATAAGATATGTGATCACCACCCAAGTTCAAAATATGCTTCAAACATTGGTGACAATGGTGGTAGAAACACTCACGATTCATCATGAGACTGTGTATACCAAGATCTGGTGGTCAAACAGTTCACAACATTATTTGCACCAAGAACAAATTAGATGCCATGCAATACTAAGAAAGCCAAGATTTACTGTTATTTTATTTGCGGTTCGATGTGTTTAAATTGGAAATGGTGGAGCTAGGCCAAGAATTTGGTGCGGACTTCTGTATGATTAAATTAATCCAGAAATTAAATCCAACTTTTGATAATTTAATCAGCACCTTAGCTCTGTTTGATAGGATTACACTAACTTACATTAACCTACACCGGTGGGGATATTCCACAAATATTCAAGTAAAAGTTGGCAAAAAGTCATATTGGAATCATCCTCTCAGAATAGGTTGGTGTAAGTTGGTGTAGTCCTATCAAACAGAGCTCTTGTATGCGAGAGTGGCTGACAAACTACGTAAAGATTTTCTATGTAAAGAAATTCTTGAATGTGTAGAACATAAGAAATTAATGTCCCCAAAACCAAGTGAACCAAGTGCTGTGCTGAAAAACCAAGTTCAACAAACCAAGTCCATTCTGAAACCTACCGTTTCAAATGCAATTTATCAACCAAGACCGACCACTCTAGCCATTCAGCAATCAAGAAAACCAAGTCAAAACTGAGCTGCTCCACTGCCCGTATACACTCGGCCACGATGTCGGGTAACGGTGATCGAGGGAGAATGGCAATCAGCCAAAGTAGTGTGGCAGTAGTTGCCACACCACTCCCCCCCAGTATAGCGGAGCGTGATACAACAACCAGTACGGAGGCGCCTTGTGGGTAGGGATGTACACCAGTGCGTGGTGATGCCACCCCTCATCACCGCACCGTGGCACACACCCTACAGCGCCGTCACATACCGGCATCGGTAGTGTGACGTACCACCACGGCTATTGGTTTTGTACGTGTCCGAGAGATGGTGTGCATTACCATCCCCCGGATCACGTCGAGGTCACCACTTTAGGTGTTCAGGTGGTACGAGGATTCGAACCCGTACCAGCTAAACACCTAAAACCCCCATCGCTCACTGCCACCAAAAGCCGACACCGTATACACTCGGCCACGATGCCGGGTAACGGTGATCGAGGGAGAATGGCAATCAGCCGAAGTAGTGTGGCAGTAGTCCCCACAAATATCATCGCTGGTTGTTGTTCTTATTGGATTAATGTGAAATCTTTCATATTAGTGATTGCCACTTTCTCACACTTCCACACATTTTTGAATACCAAAAACGTAGATATTTATCAACAATAATCATTCTATAACTCTTTATAAACAACCACTAAATTACTCGTATTTGATTTTACAAATATAGATATACTTTCTGTATATTCATGACCTAGTTGTGCCTGTCCCTTAAGTACTTGACGAGTCAGCACAACCCTATAATAACAACACCCTACCTCACTTAGCCTATCCAACACGTACATTTTCATACCTTGAACGAGTATATAATCCCTCGATTCAGTGGAAAAAGACACAGTTCCTCGACAGCTACTTCTAAGTACCTGGAACCTCTATAGTAGAAGTCTCTAGTGAACAGATAGTCTTGTTTGTTGGATTGTGATTGTATATGTATAACTATTTACGTATTACTAGATGTACTGTGATGTACAACTAATTGAGGTGAGTTCTGATCACTTTACACAGGAACTTAGATCGCACATGAAAAAATTGTTAGAATAAATTTTTGATCGCACGGTCCATCGTACTTCAAATTTCTGTCAGAATTGTATGCACTATTCATACACTCATTCAGATTTAGATTAAAAAGTACAAGTACACTTACAGAGTTATGCGAGGGGTGATTATAGTGCACCTTTAACAATGTGACAAACCAGCAGTCCCCTATCAATTACGTTTGTTCAGAATTTAGTCATCCTTACATTTACTATTAGATAATTACGTTATCTCAATACATCACTTTCACACATCATAGGTAGCTATATTACGTTCTATTTTCTATCTATTTGAACATATAAACATTTTGAACACAACTTAACTAATTTAATCTCCAACAATTAACTTTTTCAATGTTCAAAGAAGGTTTGTCAGATTGTGCAGCAAGTCAAGGTATGCTACCGATAAATTTCTAACTAAATCCATCTTATTATAGAAATCAAAAGAGTACGTCTACTAATCTTCAGTTCAACCCGATAAATACATTTATGTACTGGTGTTCGGCACATATATGTATATAAAACTGATGTACGAATGTAAGCAAACCACCTACATATATATCCCGATCACCGAGAGCTAGGCAAAATACTTTTCACAGCTTAAAATACATAAGAAAATTAATTAGCTAACACGAATTACACAACTTGATATCAAGTATACCCACGCAACACGCCATTAAAAAAAACAAATAAAAAACTAACGAAAATTAATTTAATCGACGAAATATAAATATGAATAATTTTAAAACGTGACAATATACGATGATTAACTTCAGGTAATTACTTCGTTATAATGATAATGTCACTCGAAACTGACTAGAAAAAAAAACGTACAAAACAATTAATGTAAAAATATAAATTATTTCGTACAAAATCGAAAAGAAAAAGAAAACGACAACAAAAAACAACAGGCTTGCTGTTCATAGCAGTTTTAAAAATTTGAAATGAACTGAAAGTCTTGTAAATTAGGTACCAATACTCAGTAAGTACCCTCTGCTTAATTCTAACATTTCAAGGTTCTGAGAAATGAAATTATAGCACATAATTATTACAAGACTACATAGGTAATCAGACTAGAAGTTAACAAAAAATTATTTTTTTAAATTTCAGGGCGCCGACCGCATACTTATGTTGGATTAGGATTTTTTTAATATTTTTCCAAGTTAAAACTAGCGCCTCCCTCATAATTGCAATTACTTTTATCGTTTTATCCCATTATTAAAATTAAAATTAACAACTATGATATTGTGTTGGCTCTATAAATTCTGATGTACACGAATCACAAATTATAGATATTATTCTACCCAGAATTGAATACTTGCTCGTGAAAACAATTCAAGTCAAAAACAGCAGTTTTTTAAGAACACAAAAAAAAAAATTTCTGCTTTTTGCAATCAAAGTGTATGAGCAATGTTTTTTTACAGCATTTTAGAGACATAGTCAATAGTGCCGGGGGCCTCTGGGAGTTGAAACGTTCAACTTAGAATTTCAAAAAATACTCGCCAGAATTGAAGCTAAGATAAAGTTTCAGGAGAGGGCGCTCAAACCACCTTCATTTTTTCCTCAAATACAAATAAGTAGATGAAATATTATTTCACTGTTTTTCTTCACAATGCAAATTTTTAAAATTTTTATGATGGGATTTCATCAGATTTTTGATGTTTAGCCTCGTCCTGACCTCTGTTCTGCTTTTAACCTTGCTGACGATTTCTTTAAAAAATTTGAGATGATGTAAATATAAAATATTTTTTGAATCTCAATCACCCCTACCCCTCATCGAAAAATCTTGACTAAGCCGCTTCTTAAATTTTTAACGCAAGATCTATATCCCTGGAATGCATGAAATTTTCAACCTATGTTGCATCTACTTGAAATAAAATTCAAAAAACTATATACATAACCATAAAGCTAGCTTAAAACCTGATTTTTTCTACTCAAATCGTTTACATGAGCAAGTCTTCAATTCAATTATTCAAAAAGGGTAAACCAGTTGAAGAAAAAAATAATTGCTGTTTTGATTGAAGAAATTAAAAAAGACCGATGACATGCCAGTCGGCGAGGTAGATTTCGCCTAGAATAGACAAAATTTAGATAACTGATAATATTTGTTTTTATTTTGTTTTGCTTGCATTTCTCTTTCAAAGTTCTTTTAATCGCAAAAGAACTGGGAAATTTTTGCACTTTTTTTTACACTTTCCGGTCCCCGTTTTGAACTATCTTGAACTGAGTTGACACTTCACTGGCGAGAAGAACAGACCAATTAGTAGGAGGATACGTTAACGTTGGAAATGATAACCTGATCACGAAATATATCTTTTTGGTAGAACATACTAACACTTAAAACTAAATAACGTCCCATAGCTCAACGATTAACGAAGCCAAAAAAAGGAAAAAAAAAGGAAGAAGCCGTGATCAATTATAATGCAAAAACCCTCTTCACTCCATTCATATTCTTCAGCTCTCCTCTCCATAATGAAAAATAGCCATGCTTAGAGGGAGCTACAGATCTCTAGTTTCCTCTAATAGGTCATAGACATAAGTAGCAAAATTTGACTACCAGTACTGGCTGGTAAAAGGAAAAATAAATGGAAAAGAAAAAGGCAAATTCGAAATGTGTAGCTCAGCTTGTCCCCTTCGTATATCACAGTCTAGTAATTTCAGGCTTTTGGGGCACATCAACCAAACGTTTACTGCTATCAGTTTGGCTCGCCTTGTCATGGTGTCCAGTCACCTCGCTCGGCATAATTGGCACAAATCGACCCTCCTCGTTACTGATGAAGGTTGGATTGTCTTGGCTGAGGTATTCGCAGCTGAAGCTCGACTCAGACAGGTTCTGCGAATAGAATAACGACTCCGACGACTTATTCGGATCAAAATAACGGTCTCGGTGATGCTGCTGCTGTAGCTGCGACACGTTTTTCGTCGAGTAGCTTTTGCCTTCACAATCCAAATAATCGCAGCTGCCACGACTATTGTGCGACTTCGATGAGACGCTAGCCAAGTTGTCCCACGACTTTACTGACTTTACATGATGCTGGTGGTTATTATACCGACCGGTCGTTGTCGACGATGACTTGGTCGAAGGCTTACGTGAACTCTGCAGACTGCTGGGCTGGTCCCAATAAAGGGTGTCGGTGCTAATGGAAGTGGTGTACGAGGCTACGCTATGGTCAGCAGCAACGCCTTGACTGGGTGGTAATTCACTCGAGGTGCAAGACTGTAGACTATGCTGGCTTAATAGATTTTGGTATGCTGGGTCCTGTTTACGAATACCCTCGTACATGGTTGCGGAATGCTTGCGAAGGTAACCATTACCCTGGAATGACGTTGAGATGTTCACCTGAGTGGATCGATTGCTATGGCCCTCGGAGTAGTCTGTCAACAACGAAATCATAGCTATGAGTTCACCAATGAAACTAGAATGTAGTTGATAATATAACTATACTCAATAAAGAAATTTAAAATGAGAAAATATTATAGTTTTAGCACCATTTTCATAATGTTTAACCGGTTCTACGAGCACATTCCTTTTCATCAAGAACGACTCTAAAATATGAGGTAGAGATTTTGATGATCATACTTTTCAACAACATTAACTTGGACTTTAACATGAGAATTTTGGATTTGAATAATTTAAGTTTAATTTTTAATTTTTTTTAATAAACTTTTTTTTTGCAAGTATTTTTATACAAAACATCATATCCTTTTCTTAGAATGAGTATTTCAAAAAATCCTCTCTCAGCTGTTTCTCCAGCATTCTTTAATAAATGAAAAAAATAAAAATATATGAAAATCTATCCAGGCAGTCCGAAGAATAATATATTAAAAATGAATTTTTTTAAATATATTTTTATACGTGTAAAATTAGGGATTATAAAGTATAGGCATACCAAACCGACAATTTTGTTCCTAAGCTAAGCTAATTTGAAGAAAATTTAGTTCAAGTTGTGCAAATTTGGCACTAAACACCCATAACTTTTTCACTGGTGTGAGTAGTCCCAATAAATATTCAAACTGTATGATTGTACCGCGATTTAATGCAGAAATATTGATAAAAAATGCAACATTGCAACCTGATGTTTCACTTTCCTTCCAATGAAGAATGACAAATTTACATTTAAAAATACACTAAATCGGAAAAACTTCAATAAAGGGTACAATTATCAAATAATGTTACAGTAGTTACTTTTTACAAAAAAATTCAGTCATTAAAAGTTACTTTCAAGATTTAACAATAGTTCTTGGTGTATTGTACTACTGAACTTTTGACGCTAATCAGCACTTTAGTACTTTCAGGGCAATTCATCCTCCAATATAAATCTACCTGTCCACTATTCAGAGGTAAAATCTGGCTCATAGGACTATTTTAACCCATCCGTTATCCATTGGGGAGGGTCCACTATACGTAGGTGTCCGTTAAAGGAGGTTTCACTGCAGTAAAAATTCATAAATTCACTTCACACACAACAAATTTGGAACAAAATTTCTATGAGTTGAAGAATTAATTTTTTCATCGCATGTAATACAATAATTTCCAATATAGCACCTGACAAGCCAAATATTATTTTTTAAATAAATGGTAAAACCAGGTTCCTTAGAAAAGAGGAATTTCTTGCTCACTTTGCATAGATCCTTCTCAAGATAGATAAAAAAAACTGTTTATTTAATACAGTATACTATAAATAGAAATTTAAGTTTCCAAAGTATTAAATTAATATTATTCTTTAATAAATCCTCAACTTTTGAAACATCTCTTCTAGGATCTAAAAATTTTTCATCTAAATTCAAATGGACTGTAAATACTATAATAAAGTAGAAATAGTTTCACTTACAAAGAAAACTCAATACACCAGATTTGTGTTTAAAATAATGACAACAATCTAAAAATTTTAAGAATGTTTTGATAATTATCAAAAAAGGCAACTAGAGGAGATTTCGTAGTCACAAAATCGTTTATTTTGGCAAGCGAAATTATTTCACCGAGAAAACATTCAAACTGAAAGGGGAAAAAAATCAATAGGCAGAAGAATTATTAGGTACATATTTAGCTTTTTTCAATAATTATCTTATTTGTACTCCACCAATGAAGGCTATGTACTTCCTCCTCCAACTAACATATATCTTCAATTTGATTTCTCATTTCTAAATTTTCAATGTTTTTCGAATAAATTTGTTCATGTTGCAGTAGCATATACGGGGGGAAATGGGGAAATTCCTCCACAATTTCAAAAATTAAAAATAAATGAAAGGGAGAAAATGGAAGTATCAAAACCGACCAAGTTTATTGAAAAGAAAAAAAAAGGTCAACTCCTCAAAATTATTGGCATTCCACCACCCTCAATGACGCTCTGGATCCGCCACTGTTATGTTATCTACTTAAATATCGCCGGAAAAAATTAAGCTGATTGAAAAAACCTCAAAAGTAAAATTGATAGAAAAATGCAAGTAAACTGGAATCTGCGCGATTAAACTCACAAGTTTTCAAGAAAGCTCCTGTCCATTACTGGGATAGATGCTTTCATGATACACCTCAAGGAGTAAGGTGATCGACTGTGGGTAACATTTCACAGAATAGCAAATATCGGATGCAATCATTACAATCACATAGGAAATTATAGACACTTTAAATCAAAAATGATATTTTTCCGAAATAAATAGGGCGATTTTGCAAGATAAGGAAACGTTATGAAGGTACATGCCTACATGGTCTAAAAAAACGTAAGTCAGCTAATTATGAAGAGAAATATTTCAAAAAATGACATGTTTACATGTTTATTAGTTCTTAGAATAGCGAAGATTCGAGGCCAATCCCTTTTGAAAAATACTTCAAATTTGTAAAAACATTCCTAGAAGCCTTATTTTACAGTATATCAAAAATATAATATCTTACTGTCAAGGCGTGACTTAACAATCTTCCAACTCTGCTAAAGAAAAAAAAGTTAGGAAAATTAATCTCATCTATAATCAGGCTTGGCATACCTATCATCTTTTCTTTATTTTTCTTTTTTTTTTACCCAAGACATAGTTACAAAACCTACTACAACTCGAAGGCTAATTAATCTATAAAATACTTTCACTAATAACATAGAAAAAGACCATTATACTCATGTTTCTTTTTATAAATGCCATATACAGTTATAATCGATGCAAATTTTCAGACAATGCAGCAGTACTGATATGAGAATCCTAAAAAGCCACCCGTATTTACCTCGGTTGGTATTGCACGATTGTAAAGATGTTTTTGAGGAGCTGTGTTTCAGCTTTGTACCATGATGGCTATGTGAACGTCGCCTTCGAGTTGGTACACACTCGGCACTGCAGCACGGGCTACCTGTGCTTGCCAGATCGTACGCTTCCAAGACACCACCGTTTTCTGCATTATCTTGGCCATTTTTGTCGCCCCGTAGACACCCTCCACATATACGCTGATGGTAAGACTTGCTGCGAGTGATTTTATGAACCTCATGTCGAGTAGAAGAATCGTTAAGGCGATCTGTAGGAGAAAAAAATAGCGATAAATATACAGCAAAATTTATGGTTCCAAGGCTAAATAACCAACGCGCTAGAAAAAACTAAAAGGCGATACGCTTCAAGAAACCCTCAATATTGGTCATGTTTATAGGATTGACAACATAAAAAGATACATGATTTTTTAAGATTTGCAAGGAGAACATGAACATCGAAAGAGATCATAGTCTATGATTAACTGATGAAGACTCAGCAGGTTTAGACCGCGGCTGTCATAGACGTATGTTGTACATCAAAAAATAGTTAACAGATAATGTTGCCACGCAATCCAATCAACACAGTCAAAATATTTTCGTATCCTCATTGGAAGTTACCGAGTTATCAGCAGCAACTGATTTGAACCATTTCGCATCTGCACATAAATTACTAAACCTACAAAAGTAAAATTCTCTGAGTAAATAGTGTCTCGACAGTTCGAAAACAGTGGTATAATTTTGGGGGATCTCAAATCAGAGGACGACATTTTCACTTCAGGATAAAATCAAATTTCGTATAAATTTACAATAACATGAAATTTATTCGAACAAGAGAATCCGAACGTTCACCCAGTTGGGAACGCAATTCAACCAGAACTAGATTTTTCATAGACAAATTGTACTTCCAATAATTCTATTAATTCGAGCATAAACAAAAGAAAGGACAGATAGGCGCACTCGTCCCACCCAAATTTTTAAACTTTTTTTTAAAATATTTTTATAAAAAAATTATCAATTTAAAATACACCGTCGCTTCAAAATCGCAAAATTCTCTATAAATACCTGAATCATGAAAGATACGTATTTTTATCTAATTAACTTGACCATCATTGTAATTTCTCATGAAAATTAAAAATTATCCGAAAAAAATGTTAATTAAAACAAATAAATTATAATACAAGAACGAGGAAAGGATAAAATATCCTGAAAAATGTTCTAAAAAAAAAAAAAAAAAAGAAAAACACAATAAAAAATACCTCGGTACCTGCAAGAATTTATGAACAAACCACATAAAAAATGTCAGAAACAAATGGAGGTAAAGCTCAACTTTCACAGAATGATGCGGTATGACAAAGACAAAATAAAACTGATGTTCTGAATATGAATTGCAGTGGAAGGCTCATGATAATACTAACGCCTTATTTCACATAGATTTTGTAGGTTATATACGGAGAGAAATATTTTGTATCTTCCAAAAAAAGTCAGTAAAAAACAAATGTTTTTAAAGTATGAATAAAGGAAAGGAGGAGAAGGGACTTCTGAAATTTTCAGATTTGTTCAAAATCGTAACACGCACTTATTTAGTTGTACTTTATTAAAGTAAATTGTCATGCCGTAGATCTTTTTCACCTAAAAAGCAAATAAAAAGGTGGCGAAATGGACTTTTTCAATTTCAGACTTCTATTTTATCTTATAATACGTACCTATCACAGAAATTTTTTTTCTTTTTTCTCAAAAAGTGCGGGGCAATTTAGATAGTGCCAAAAAACTTTAAAAGTTGTAGTGCTCTAGTTAATAAATTTTTTACTCACAGAGTACGTACACACAATTATTTCTAAAACGTAGAAATTTTAAACCGCTGAAATCTTTGATTCTCGTCGTTACGTGAGGGCAGCGCTCGTCAATTTTATGAAATAACAAAGATACTTTTTTAGCAGTTTTTTCAAATTGGTTGTTTCTTTTACAATGTAAATATATGCAGGTCGAATCTGCAACTGATATGATTACGCGTTCGATCCACTTTTACAAGCCCAATGAGATGTTCCTGTCAATTACAGCACCACATAGAAAAACGTTAAAACGACAATAACAACGTCTGTATTTACCAATCACCATGTCCTAAACGTGATTAATAATGCGTCAAATCAAAAGCGAGTTTATGCGTAGTCCATGGTGTCTGCTGAATTTTAGAGCAAAGTTATGAATACAAAACGAGCGTGACAAAGGAAAAATTTAAAATACATGAGTAGTTTATTGTCGAAATTGAAGAAGCTAGCAAAGTAACATGGGTGCACATAAAGGGGCCAATATTTGAGGAGTCACCACTAACACCTAAACCGTATAACGAATTATGCGTTGAAACTGTCTTGAAGCAAAAATAAAAATATCTATCAAAGACCATAATACAATGATCCTCCTGGCTTAAAAAAACGCAGTGGTCAACGCGTGTCTATGTTATTGTGGCAGATTTTCGTTAAAAGAGGAAGGGGGATATAGGCATGGATTATTAGAGTGACAAACAATTACAGTTGAGATTTGGACCTTATCTTTAGAAAATCCTGAATTCGCTACTGATAAGCGCACATTCCTCTACTTCTCAAAAACTTTTATAACACGAAATTAATAAGAAAAATTCTATAAATTCTACAAATTATTCAATTTTGTTTATAATAAAGTCAGAACAATGATTTATGCATGAGTTTTCAGGTCACTAATAACTAATAAAATTCAAAATTATGGATTCACGAAATCCTACACGAAGAAATTTTAAAGGACGATTTTTTGTCTCGAAAATTAATATATTGCGTTTTTTCAAGACTACGTCAGTAATTTTGCAATTATCGACGCAAATACAAAATATTAAACTTAAGCATAAAAATCTAAATTTTGTACTTGGGTACTCAGTGGTAGGTAAGAAGACTGTATCAATGAAGAAAAAAACTTGAAATAACATCGAAACGAATGCTTAAATAATTCAATGAGAATTAAAATCAACACGATCTACTGTTATATTACATTTGAAAAATGTGCCAAGTCACAAGAGAATTAACCAAGGGGGAGGGTAGTAGGGTACTCTAGCCAAATTTTTGCACCCTTAATCAAACTTTTAAATAAAAGCGAGTAAATATTACCAACAACTTTCGAAACAATTGGCAGTTTGCAACCAAAGTTACTACAACTGTTTTTCATCATCATTTTAAAGCATAACCTAAATTTCATAACCATTGCTAGGAGAAGAATGGAGAAGAGAGTCTATACAGAACCTTAAACAAAAAATTCACATAAAATCAACAATATTTAAGAATAAAACAACCAATCAAAGCCAAACTTAATATAATTAATTTAAATAATAGATTAACCTATCTACAACGGGCCTGTATTCATACAGGTATTAGGAAGAAATGGTAATCTGTACGTACGGTATCATGTAAGCAAAAAATTTACAAAAAAGTCACAAAATTAGACGTCTCGTATGGACCGTACGGCACGCAGGCGCCATGAATGTTTAGTATGCTCCTGTAAAGTGGAAAAATTTATAATGGTTTACGAGAGAGCTACGAATCATATAATTTAAATTTAAAATTTTTTTCAATTCTCATGTACCTTACAGGCTTAGCTACTGAAATAATCAAAAATTCATTTTCAAATTATTCATTATTTTTCCCATAAACAATAGTACCCACAGTAGGCAGTGTATTTTGAATCATGCTAATAGGTTATCATAATATGTATATACTAGCGCGTTGCTCCTTCAATTTCGAGGATAGACTACCGATCCGCATTACACCTTCTCATCAGGCACTACGCGTACATATAGATTACCCCTCACAGTATTATAAAGCATAGTTATTAGCAGTTAATGAAAAATAAGTAAGTTAACACAGATAAATGAAGAGACAGAAGAGCAGGAGATAGGGTTTCAAGCAGCGTTCAACCTTTAGATCAGTGGCGTAGTGAATTTAATTTTCGAGAGCCGGAGGGATGGCAGGTAGAATCTGGAAGGGCCAAAATAAAACTCTCGAACCAACATGGTTCCACCTGAGTCCGTACGTACATAGATATTTCAACAGTGGAGATGGGGTGGCATAAGAGTCAGTTATATTATCGGCGAAGAATTTTTGAAGTAGGTTTAGTTCCTCCAAATAAATTGTATCTGAGGTAACTCAATTGTTAGAGAGTATTTATTCAAATAAATTACAGGTAAGTGGTGAGGAAAATTTTCTGAAAGGCCTCCCACACTCCTTAAGTCTCTTTAGCTACGCCACTGTAGCAAACCACGATTATCAAACTCACGTTTAGAGGATGCTCGTGAATTATGGCCGAAATTGTTAGTGTGATGTCTTAAGTTTTCTCGAGAATTTGATAATTTCGAATCATTAGTTGCATAACTCGACCTCCGCCTTTGAGTATCCTTAAGGTAGTTACTCGGACCACTATTGCTATCCAAGTGATGCCGCGATGACTGAATACTATCACACGAAGATACAAATAAAGAAAACAAAAAATAAATTAATATAAGCAATGACCATCCAAACACCAGAGTCAAAAAATCTCAAAAGGCAGTTAAAAATATAATTTAAAAGCGATTTTTGTTTGTAATTAATTCAAAAGACTATCTTTCAACTAAGTTTCCAAATATATTAAAATTTTTTTTTTTTTTTTTTTTTTTTTTAAAGACTATCCCGTAGCACAGAAGCATGAATTATGAGTGTTTAAAATAATATTACCACCAATGATCCAATTGAATTACTATAAAGAATGTGAATTTTCATTGGTCACCATAATGTAGGCCTACGATAAAATTAAAAAGCAAATTTGAAAAGACCAAGTCACTCACAACTCTGAATTGTTTCAAAATAAATTCAAATGAATGAAAATCAATGGATCGATATTTCGAAAAATGTCAGGATTTATGAATTAATTAATTAATGATATATAATTATAAATAGTGCACCCATCTACACTTCTATAATAGAGACTGGATCTATTTTCTCATTTTCAAAATGTTTTTCATGTTTTACACTAAAATATTCGGGTTTTGAAATAATAAACAACCCTTGGTAGGCGATTAGTTCTAGATGAAAAGATTTGCATACTTTTACTAACTTTTAATTTTTTATGCCAGTCTGTACAACTTTTGAGGTTCTGCGTTCAAGCCTATTTTTGATAACTTTTCGTAGCTCTAACTAAATTAAGACCATTTAATTTTTCCAACTTAATTAAATTCCATTGGGCTTCATAGCAAATTCTCCTAAATAGTATCTACATTTGAATAACTTACCTACATGTAAAATGTGTAAGCTAGCATTAATATTTTTACTACTTTTTAATTTTTTCTAACAAAATTATTAGAATGATTATAATGCAATTCTTATCAGATGACCAAAATTCATGGAGATCTCATTACAGTAGTTTCAACAAACTTTCGAAAATGTAAACCTAATATTAGGTAAGCAGCACAACGTTATAAAACTTCATACCAATTCAGGTACGACTAAAATAATACGTAGCAAATAGGTACTTGTGGGGACAATACTCGTATGAGGTAACAAGGGCTCGCACCCCTCGACGACAGTCGCCGCCCAAAGGCTGGCAATAATCATCTTTATGACGTTAAACGAATTTACACTGGTGCGTTTGTATGTTCGTACCTGTACGTACATACAGGTAAGATACATTGCACGGGCCGAGATCAATTACCTGATAACGATCTTGGTAATGTCACGGCTCGGTACCAAACGCGCTGCGTCGTTTCTTATCACCTCGACAGAGGCAAGAAACGACGTAACGCATGACATAATTACGTACATGTACGTATGCATGTGTGTCTGTGTGCGTGTACCAAATCCTGTATATAAACTCTCAGAACCGGCTCAAAAATTGCCAGTGTTTGCCGAGGATTTGGCTCTCCCATATTTAACTGTATGAAGTGGCAGAACACGCAAATACTGTTGAAGACCTTCTAGTGTGAATATCTCTCACGACAAGGTATTCCACAGTACTTATAACGTGAAGTAAAAAAAAAAGAAGCAGGTAAGTCACTGGAAATGTAATTTTAGTCACAATAGGTAGGTAATAAAAAAGTGAAATTAATTTTTCCTATTCCAATATTTTAATAGACTGGGCTGCATTCATTTCAGACATTAGACGTACATATATACTTAGAATTGATTTTAATGAAATCGTATCACAAGTGTTTATTACAGGTTCATTTTTTATTTATTTATTTGTTTTTTAGCTCCCCTACTATTATTAGCACTGAACTAAAAGTAGACTGGTGAAGCATACAAATGAGTGACTTGAGAATGTAGGACTGCTTTTTGAGATTTTTTAATCACCGAAAAGCAATTGTACACGGCAAGAGGCAAAATTTTCGAGATTCGATGAGAATCCAACCTGGCTGTCTTGACTAGATATTCTTTACTGGAAGACGGTGAAGCGACGATTGACGGATACACATAGTAAGCTCGACAATGCGAATCGATATAGTAAGGTGGATGGCGAGGGTAGGATATCAGTAAATGGTGTTGTACTCGATGGCAGAGTTGAACATGGCCGACATCCTCAGTCGATTGAGTCGATCTATTTAATCGTTTATCTTCTAAATTCGAAGAAAGACGTAATTCATAATAATTAGTTCAACGAGTAGCTCGTATGTGGAATTACATACGAGGTGTTTATAGAGATGCGGCAAAATTTCAAGAGATTTATATGACAAACTGAAAACGGGCCACATGCAAATTATTGGTTGCACCCACATGGGAACCTTCCAGGGGAGTCAAAGAGATAAAGTTCAAATTTGTATATTCGATTTTGCTGCTAAAGGGGCTAGGTGGTTTGCTCTTTAATCCAAAAAATGAAAGTAATTTATTTTCGAGGATACCTGATTAAAAATTACATTCTAGCACACAAATTGACATCAAGCCACATCGTTGAAAAAAGCGAAAAAAGCATCAAAAAAATCAAAAATTTTTATTTTAAAATTATTCTCCAAATAGAATAACTCCAAAAAAAAAACCATTAAGTTGCGCAAGAAAATTAAAAAAAAAAAAAAAGCTACACCTACATTTTTTTCCTCAGCCTGCCTCAATTTTCTTATTACTTAAGATGAAAAAGAACCATTTTACTTTTCTTATTGTTAAACTATCAGAAATAGTGTGACATAGCCAAAATTTTTTTACCGATTACTCTCGTTTTGAAGGAATCTTTCATTTTTAGTACTTATATCATCTAAATGAAATTCAATAACTTGACCAACGCATAATTTCTTCATTTAAAAGCTACAAGTTAGAAAACATCTTCATAATTGAGGATATAATACAAAAAAAGTAAAATTTCAAGAACCGGTAAATTGGGTTCTCTTTCATTTTAAAACGCGAGAAAAATAGATCGATAACAGAAAAGTATAAAAAATTTTTAATCTCAAAAAGAAGGTATTTCAGAATCTCCTACATGAACTTCATTTTGATGAAATAAAAAACAAAGGGTTCCCACAAACAAATCTAATAGGCAAACAAATTGAAGCGAAGTCAAATTTTTCCTGATCGTATGATAATAAAAAAAGAAATAATTTAAACAGAGCCAAATAGTAAGAAGAAGTACAGAAGGTCATTTTTTTGTACAGGTACTTTTTTTTGCTTGAGAAACATTTCTTCGAAATATTCAGAAAAATAATAGTAAAATTAAATTTTTTGCAATTTTTTGTTTCACCTTTTCCATTTTCTCAACCTCCTATTATTATAATTAACGTCTTTGATCCTAATGTAGATGTTAGAATATGATTTTTGATTAAGATTTTCCGAAAAGAAAATTGTCTTATGACTTTACTGAGATTTTGTAGTAAAGAGTAAGCTTCTTAAAAATAAGATTCGGGCACCAAATCGAACGTTGTTCATTGGACGAAGACAAAGTCTCTAATATTGAGGATGCAACCAATCAAACTTTTGTGAATTCAATTGGCCACTATATCTCTCTTGAAATTGTATTGTCAACTGCGGGAACACCTTGCATGTATACGTAATACTGCACAAAATATAACACCAAAATAGTAGCAAATGTGCACTTTCATTTATCACGTGCGAACATTTCGGAAAATATTATTATAAGTAACGGTTAATCGATGAGATGAAGATGTAGAATTTAAATTAATAACGTCTTATACTGTCACATTGTATACACCATATCAGTAGGCATTATATAGTTGCATATAGACTACTGATTGAGTGCTGACCATAAATAAAGTAAAAATACTATTGAGAATCGTACGTGTACACGTACCATTGTCTGTAGGAACTTTGGAACCGTACTCGGAAGTTTTGGTTGCGGAATTCGTTTTCTTTCTGGCTGGTAAACTGTGAGTTTTCCATTTACCACTCATCAGTTCCTTCTCTTGCAAGCATAACTTTTCCAGTTCCAGCGTTTTAGCTTTTAACGCATCCTGTAGCTTGATGTACTTCATATGTAATTCAACCTGAAAATTTTAAACTCGAAAATTACGAAGTGTAAGCGTCTCTCTCCATTTGTTTAGGTTGATTTTGAAATTTCGACCAAAAATAAAACTAAGTAGGATTCGTCGGTTGCAAGCGAACCCTAGAATCATAACTGAAACTAAGTGGGTTAACCTCAACGACCCCAACCACCAAACAAAATGTACTTGGATCGCATCAGTATCAAACATGTTAGACGTGAAACTTTGTTCTTCAATAAACAAATTACACGATTTAGAACCCAACGAAATAGTAAAAATTTTTCATAATTAACCTTTTCTGGGTCACAGGATGAAAACTGGGATTCAATCCAAAAATTAAATGTAAATTTGAACTTAGTGCCTCAAAAAATGTAACTGACGATGTATCACTCACTTTTTTAAGAAAAAATTATCCTAACTCCTTTTTGAATTCGCCGGGGGCCCAATAAGTAGTTCCATCTAAAAATGTACTGCTAATTGAATTTAGAGCCTCAAAAAACACATTCGACGATGTATCACATAATTTTTCAAGACAAAATCATCCTAACTTTTTTGGGCGTCACAAGGGCCCACAATGAGTGATTCAATTCAAAAATGAACCGAAAATTTCACTCAAGGCCTAAAAAAACGTAATGGACGATGTATCACTCAGTCTTTAAGAAAAGAATATCCCAACCCCTTGACAACCAAAATTCAGAATCTGAATTGTAATAATTGAAATTTCCAAATAACAAATGATGGAGCAACAACGGTTCAAATTCCGGTAGATGAACTGAATTTTTTTTTTTTTTTTTTTTTTTTTAATAGATCAAATTTAAAGTTTACGTTGAAAACGCGTCTTTCAAAGATAAGCTTTTGTTTTTTTTTGCTTTAGCTTAATGTGAAATAAATATTATTTCGTTGCGGAGGGTTGGCTGCAGTAGGTATTGGTATATTATAGAATGGCAGTAATGAGTACAATAAAAGTATATAAAAATAAGACTTCCTTAGGACATCGGTCTTAAGTTGAAATAGTTATTTAAGAATTTTGGTAATTTTTGGTTTGGTCATCTATAAAAAAGGGCGTCATCACAATTGTTGTTCTATGAATGGGTATACAAGGAAACTTTGCTCAGTTTCGCATTGCTCGCTTCAATAATTGAAAATAAGACATACGTATGGGATTCTATTTTATTAAATTTTTAAAAGTTCCACAGAAATTCTTATTTTGTGTCCGCGCTTGTTTAAAAAGAGAAAAAAAGGGAAAAAAAGAGAAAAAAAAGTAAAATACAATGCAATACAAACTGGAGATAAGTTAGCCTCAAGGGGGCCAAGTCCCCCTTATGAATACTACTCTTTTCATGCGTTAAAGGTATTTTTGTTCTAAAATATTCGTCGGAATGACACGTCAAACGAAAGATGGCGTAATCGTGATAACACGCCAAAAACCCGTTACGTGTTACCATATCATAAATTATTTGCCAAAAAACCATTAACGAGTAATTAACCAATGTACTATACATGAACTTACCCAAGACAGAACGAAAGAAAAATAAAACAATTTCAAAGCAAAATGCAATTTTTTGTCAGCTCTTCACTCTCGCTTCATGTATTTTCTTTATGTTATTCACAGTTGGTGAATTTATAATTTTGCAAATACTCTATACGTATATATATACTATATACCATATACTATATATATACATATATATATATTAGGTACCTACATAAATAGTGTATAATTTAATTTTTATTCCTACATTCTTCCGTTCATGTGCAGTAATTTAGCACAATAATAATACAATCGAAAGTAAAGTAGCTGTTTACTTAATGGCTAAGTGGATCAATCTCCGGCCTCACAAAAGGTAAATTTTAAAGCCTAATAAAAAATCTGACGAAAAACAACAAAAACAACAAAAACAACAAAGAAACAAAGGTAGGTCAGTAAAAATAGGTTGTAGGTAAAAATTTCTGACCTACATTTACATAAAGGCAGTAAATGAGTAAGAACAGACAAATCAAGTCAAATGTGAATTTTCCTAAAATTTGAATGGAAAATTGACTGTTGATGAAGATAAACGTACTTCCAGTAAATTCTCAGCCCATTTTACTGGTTGATTTTTGAATAGAAAATTGTCAAAAATAAATAATTTTTACCCCAATCGATTGGCTGCACAAATCGATCTTATATTTGAATATTCGTCACATGAATGTTTAACAAAAAATTTTTCTTTTAATTTTGCTTTTGAGCCCCTTATATCAAACAAGAATTATTTTCCAATTCTTCTTCTGCACTCTCAATGCTGAATTCAAATCTATGCTTAAGAATTTTCTATATCTAGGAAAATTTTTAAATAACAAATACCAATTGATGAATTTTTTTTTTTCAAACTAATTCAAAAGTTTGAACATTTGATTTTTGAAAGAAATATGACGAAGAACGGCAAATGTCTTCCCTTTTATTGTTATAGACATTTATGTCTCTATGAGGTGGTGGAAAAAAAGTTTCTCTGGTGATTTTTTGAAAATCTCGTACATTAAGGCAGTCCGTAGCCCCCGTAGGGACAAAGTTACCAATTTTTATCATTTGTGAAAACAGAAAGCAGACAAAACATTCACTGACAAGAGGAATAAAAGAGAAATGAAAAACAACTTCTTCCTCTCTCTTTTTTCATCGCTTGACGTCTACTGCTGTTGCGGTAGATATGTTTCTCTCACACACTTTGTTTCGTTTTTTTTTATGGGGTTTAATTTAGGTCTATAAAAAAGGGAATAAAAACGTTATTAGACACTACTCTAGTGAAATTGCGGGTAACAGCTCGTTTATTGGTAGAGATACAGGTGAAGTCACAATACATGATTTAAATTTCAAAAGAAAAACATAATTTCACGTTAAAACGTGTTTAACCCTATTTTCCGATTCAGGTGTTTAAAATGTCTAGAACTGCCTGCATTTTTCTACATCCCCTTCCCTTAGTTTCCTTAAAATATAATCATTTATTAACAATTAACTGACAATTCATACCTTGTGTTTTCCCTTCCCTCAAATAACTCATCATCATTAATCTCCCAGACAACCTAACGGCACCACCCATCCAATATTTTGCTAATGAAATCGGTCCAAAAAGACAAGAATACATTACACAATACGGAAATAATCGTTTCGAGAGAAACCAAAAATAAGAACACAATAATTATGCTTACTTTTCTAACACAGTCTTCGAATAAAACGACCATTCGCATTCTAGCGTCGCAACTTTTGATAAAATTTACTAAACTTTTATGGTCTACTTTCTCCATATCGCGACCGTTTATCGAAAGTATGACGTCACCTTAAAACGAAAATAAAACACGTACTTACATATACTGCATGTAGGATAGATAAGCATTCGATTTAATTTAGTTCTCATTTGGAAGACAAAATAAAATATTAGAACGAACGCATCAATTTTTAAGAAAAAATATACCTTCTCTCATTCCAGCCCGAAATGCAGGTCCATCGTAGTCGACGTGATCCACGTATGTAATCACCTCGATTTCTTGTTCTTTTTTGTAATGGATACCGTAACTCTGTAATCATAAAATTGAAATATTTTGTTAATTTTCGAAAGCTAAGTAGGAAGTAGTCGGCGCGAAGGGAAAATGTAAAAAAATATTGCGTCAAAAATCAAATTATTTAGAAGCGTGTGCAAGTGTTATACGCGAGACGAGCAAATATTTGTTTTCTCGACGCTGAAGATAAATCACAAATAGCAATTTTGAAAGAAAATTGTTGGGTTTTATGATCATTCGAGACGCAGAATAATATGCGGTATCGTAACGAATTTTGAAAGTCAAACGGAAGGTCGACAAAAATCTGGTCAAACCTAATTAATAAGAAACTTTTTTAAAGAATAATAGCAAGAATAAGAGATCCCAGCTAAACTAAATAAAAGAATGTAACATGTCAAAACATTTGTTCATGAAAAAGGCTATAGGCAAATAAATGATAGCATAATAAGGCAAATCGATCTTTCAACTAAACTGATTAATTTTTTTTTTTTACAAAGGTCTAAATTTCTGACTTATCTAAATTCAAATTCTAGAACAGAAAAATCTATTCATCAAACAGATTTTCAAAATTCAGGAAAATTTCTCAACTTTTTGTATGGTGGCATTCCGTTTCGATTGGCGTGAAATGAGAAAACAATATGGCTTTCGTTTAGTCAAACCCTCATCTCAAAAAACTTTTTCCTGTAACACAAAACTTGACATACGAAAATTCCCGCTCACCAAGCTCTGCTAAAAAATCAGATCGTCAAAAGTCACTAAAATATTTCTAAATTCAAACGCAGCAAGTTCTGCTAGAAAAGAAAGTTTTCAAAAATCATGAAAATTTCTTGAATTTTTGAATGGTGTCATTCCGGGAAAGTTTAGCTCTGAAATAGATAGTTTTTCGTTTTGCATTAAAAGTTTTGGCAAATTGTTTTTTTTAATTAAAAGAAATAATAATACCTAATAATAAAGTGAACCTTACGATGAAAGTTTAATTCGGGTGCTGATAGTTTTTCCTATCATATGAAAAGTTTTAGCGAGGTTGCAAAAAAAAAAAAAAAAAATTATTCAAGATGATATTTGGATGGAAATTTGACTGGTAGCTCTCTTGGGAGCCATACATATAGTTTCTTATTTCACGCCCAATGAAACTTATACCGACATAATGCAAAAAGTCAAGAAATTAATAACTTTTGCAAACTTTCTTTTTTAACAGAACTTGCTTCCTTAAAATTTTGAAATGTGAAGAATAATGACTTTTGACAATCTGCTTTCATAACGGATCTTAGTGAGCGAGAATTTTTTAGTTTCAACAATTACGTATCAATCAAAATTGTCCGTATGTTCCGTATCTCTGGGACGCCAAGAGGTTATGAAAGAATTTTGCAAGAATGATTTCATTTAAATAATACCATTATTTTTATACAAAGATCGAAATTACTTTCAAAGGCTTAAATAGTAATTTCGCAGAACTCCCCTCGCCATATTACAACACTTAAAATATCATCGTTATCCAATCAAGAACTTAACAGACTTGAATAATTCGAAGAAATTTCAATGATTTTCGCGTATTATTCTTCGTAATTTATTTGTCAGTCAAATGTCATTAATGGAACGATATACGTACCTAGGTATTAACAATTAATTAAATTATCTACATAAATCTATAAATATATATATATATTCTATAAATTTGACATTAAACCGTGGTTCTCAGTCAAGGTCGTGTTCTATTCGTATTGTATTACAGCTGAAAGAATCACATTAGGTCGCTATAGCTGATACCTGTTAACTAGACAGCAGACATACACATTTTAGATACGTAATACGTATACCTAACGTTTACCAACTAACAAGGACGGTATTAAGGTAAAAATTCAAGGTAAACGATAAATGACGAAAAATACAATTACAGGTGCGTCTGAATTTTACACGAATTTCAGTTTCAGCGTAACTGAAAGAAAGAACTTTACCGTAGGAAAGCGACACTAGAGAAGGAGTAGTTTTGAAAATTTACAGGTTCTGGCCAAACTAATACATATTTCACACGTACAATCAACAAGCGAATGCAAAAATATTTTAAAATACCACGTGAAAATCAGATTAAAAAAATAGCTAAAAACTCTTTCAGTGATACAAGCAGAGGCGTTCTCAAGAAGGGAGTCGAGTCGAATTTGAACCTGACCAGAAACCAAAAATTCGCGAAGAAGGAGGATTTCGCTAATTATTGGCTCTCATTCTGATTGTGCTTCTCTTTAATTCAAAACAAAAAACCCATTGTAAAAAAATTCTGACTGGTGCGTTGAAAAATTCATCAAGTCCTACTGCCACTGCATTTCTCAATCAAGACCAATCGTCGTTCCCCCTTCCAACAAAGAAATGTACTTAGCTGGTGAGTTGTCCAACAAAATCCAAACCTACCTTTCACACCAACACTGAGTTTACTGAAGACCGAGTGACTGACTATAGCCACAGCATAACCGGTTTCCCTCCTCACTGCTACCCATCTAGCCATGATGCGCCTCACGTGTTGAAACATCCAATTATCGTACAAACCTTTTAGTATCAACACGAGGCAGGGGTGTCGTGACCTCCTTCATCCAACGACAAAATCCCTCTAGAAATAAGAAAAATACGGTCACCATATCTTCAACCTGAGCAAGTATTAAATTTTCCATTTTAAATGAAAAGTCGACGATAAGTTTGAGTTCTACTCAGGAATAAGCAGAGCCGGCCAGTTTTAAGTACTTGCCGCCTTGGGCTATAATACTTCCTGCCACTTTTTTTTTTCACTCCCCTACAACTACAGTAACTGTTGTTTTTTATATTTTTTTCGCCCCGGGCTTAAGGTAGTGTAGACTCGGGAGTAAAATCAGTCCCGGAAATAAGTTATGGGTTACAAAAAAATAAATAAAAAATCGCCCCCACCCCCTAAAAAGAGGAAAAAATGTCTTCAAGAAAATAGTCTCCCAGCACGCCTGACACAAGGTAGTCTAAATGAATAAATACATAAATTTCTACAAATATATGTATATTTAAATAAGAATAACGAGACAATTTCACATAACCTAGAACGTGTTGTATGTGATCAAGAGTCATAAATTAATGAATTTGTTTTTAAACATTAGCGAAAAAAAAATCATTTTATTAGAATAAGTTATAACATCTAGACTTTTGATTATATGTGTGGGAACCACCATACGCTGTCTAATATAAAATACATTCGCCAGTTATAGTCGGCGGTGAGATGGCCGTGCGGTTAAGTTCACCGCTTTTAGCTGGCGAATATGTAGGTCCCAGGTTCGATTCCCCGAGCCGACAAAACCTACATCTGGTGACCCTTGACGTGTGCTGGACATGCACGCACCCTAGTGGTGCATGGTGGAACTCACAACTCTCCTTCCTAACTTGAGTTGCCGATAGATGGCGCCCTATATAGTGGAAATAGAACCCGTATAGGTAGTATAAGCCTGTGTGTATAGGTATAAGAGGCGTTTCTGATTCTGCCCAACCTTCCACACCATCTAATGTCGTTCAACTCGTGTTGAGTCTCTCTAGGGGGGGAGTGTGTGGGAACCACCATACGCTGTCTAATATAAAATACATTTGCCAGTTATAGTCGGCGGTGAGATGGCCGTGCGGTTAAGTTCACCGCTTTTAGCTGGCGAATATGTAGGTCCCAGGTTTGATTCCCCGAGCCAACAAAACCTACAATATGAAATATTCATTATTTCTATAAAATATTTATGTTTATTTTCTGGTAATTCATTTAGGTATTCATTGTTTTTTTAACGACTGAATTGTCTTAGTTTTTCCATCCCCTTTGGAACTATATAGAGTCAACGAAACTTTAGAGGTACTAGATAATCATAAGCATTATCATGTTAATAAAAACTGACTAACAATGGATCAACTCAAATTTTATTTATCCCATAAATTTTATTTCAAATAAAAGAAGATACCATCGATAGACACAGAATGTCAAATGTCTTAGATTGCACCAATAAACTGGTTATCCCTAAAATCTAAAAATGTTTCATGATTAATGGAACATATTAGAACAACTTTCTCACTATCATCATATCATCTGAAAAATTTACCTAAGTATACAAAAATCAATTCTAACAGAAACGATAAAATGGCATTAAGGTGTATAAATCATTAATTTAAAATATAATTACCGGTAAATTTTAAACCTATTGTAGAAAAACATAAATAAAAACAGTTTTTTCTCACAAAATAAACGAAAAGTTGCATAATATCGTAAAAAGGACGATCAGCACATTCTATATTCTCTTAATATATAGATTAAACCATACCCCGAACAATAATTATATCCTCCGAAGTAAAGTAAAAACAATAATTACGATATAAACACGAAAATCAAATCTAATACTTATCATTGAAAATTATTCGAATCACGAAAATTCCCACATCGATAAGAAAAATAATCATAAAATTACTATATCAAAAACAAAAATAATAATAATAATATAATTTGAAAGTCATTTAATGCCTACAAGAGAAAAATATTACATTTCAATTATAATTACCTAAGGACCGTATCAGTGATAAAACACAATTCGATAAATAATATTAAAAAATCACCTTAAACGGAAACCAAATAAAATAAAATATTTCATTCAAAATTAATAAAAAATTCAATAGGCCTAGGCCTAATTGAACTTGAACTAAATTGAGAAATGATCGAAAAACTCACGCAGAACGATACAAAATCAAGGTACCAATTTTTTCCCGCAGTTTTTCTATTACAATTAAACAAAAATCAACTCATATTTTACAATATTTTCATTTAAAAGATTGCATTGAACTTTCAAGAATGAAGCGTTTCACTTCTTACCTCATCACATGAATAAAATCAATTTTTTTTAAAGTACCTAAGAAAAACGACAGCTACAAATTAATTTCATCTTCTTAAGATGTATAATAAATTCTGCATTATAAAAATTTATGCTAGAAAAGACAAGACAAGAGCAAAAAAAATTAATTAAATGACAATTTATATTTTCTTTAAATAAAATGCTAGTCAATTCATCTCACCCATTGGGTAAATAATACCTATATACCATACGTGTGCAGGAAGACTCTAGAATGATTTCAACAAATGAGAAATCTTACAGAAATTTTATGACTTAAATTTTTTTATTTTATAACATCTCCAATTTTAATAAAACAGCACCAAGGAGATATCGAAATTATTTTGTAAGTTACCAAAATTTTCCACATGTATTCATTATTACTACGAAAAAAATTTATTGAAGTGAAAAATTATCGGCGGAAATATTTTGCAAAATTTATGAATTTTGGAACATAATGAAATATAGGTAGGTACCAGGTAGCTACAAATTTTTAAAATAATTCAAGGAAAAATTAAAGAAATTTTGCTGCAAGTGGTTTCACAAACATTTTTCAACACCCAATTTCGATAGATAACATTTTTATTTTTTATATACTTTTTCAAAGTCTTCAATGCGGCGAAGATTTTCGATTGACGAATTTATCGTAACGAATTACGAAAAATTCTACAACGAAGCGAAAAAATAACCTATTTTGGATAGAAGGTTGTGAATTTCGCATTCTTTCATCTAGATTACTCCATTATTTTTTGTATAATTTTTTTTTTCCCATTTCTTAAGGTCGTATATGTAATTTCAAAATTCATTAGTGTTTATTTATGAACGATTGAATAATTTTTCCTTTCAATAAGGATTATCTTCGCAAGTAACTACCTATGATTTTATGAACTAAAATTACATGCTCCATCAAAAGAAATCTATAAAAATAATTTTTAATAAAAATAGGTGGTTCGATTTTTAATTAAAGACGTCCCATCTCTTTTTTTGGTGGAATAATAAAGTTCCTGCGAGATGAATACAATCCTACGTAATCATCTGAGCGAGCAAAAAATCGAAATATGTCAACGAAAAACAGGACGTAAACAGAAGGGCAATTTATACCCAGTTTCCTTGCAAACGAATTATTAAAATTGACATCATTGTGGGGATATGGGTGGGGGTCATGAAAATTACCCGTTTATGAGGATAGTGAATTTGTTCCATATCAGTGATTAGTGAATAAAGCTTAAAAACTGGAAAACTATGTGAGACTTTATAATTATATTTATCAAACTGGAAATAATTGTGAAACATCTGCATCCCTGAATTCAGTTCCATAAATTTGCATAAAAGGCAAGAATACAAAATTTTTTAAGTACACGATTGAAAATTGTCTAATTTGGTTACCTACCATCAAGAATTATACAACAAGAAAACCATGAATAAAGTGTGAAAGGAAATCTAGAAAAATTATAGTCTATTATTAAAAACCAAAGCCAAATTTTACACCTGGACGCTGGATGAAAATACCAGTGTTATAGAGATTTTTATTACGTTTGAATAATTTGTTCCACATAATTAGTCAGATGAGTGTATAGTGTGAAAATTAGGATCTTCATAATTCTCTCAATCAGATGAAATGGACCTGGAAATTAAAAATTATGAAAAATGAAACTTTTCTCAAATCCAGTTCTATGAAAGCTTTATCCAGTTTTTCATTCCAAGTCAGGAAACGAATTTATCCAAAATCCAATCTGTACGGGTGTTCTAATGTGATTACTGTCTATGATGGTATGGAAAAAGTTTATAAATGGATTTTGTCCAATCTAGATGTGAAAGCAAACATGTATTTTAAAAGTATTTTCAGATTTTTTTAGATTTTCTTATGTTTTTTTAATGGATTGAGTAATGCTTCATTTGTTTCATAAAGATGTTACCAATGAGATAAATGTAATGTTAAAAGGGCAACCCAGGACAGTCTCTAATGATTCCAGAATTGCAGGTTTTTGATGCATTAAATTTTAAGAATTTGCATATTTCCGGCTCCGTTTCATCATATTGGTTGGATTTGAAAGGTTGAAGATTTGGTCCTTTCATTGGTATAACTAAGTATGTGAAATTAATTGATCTACCTTCACTTACCACTTTGTCGCTGCCAGGAAGTTCGATAATGGATTTTAAAAGTATGGCAGCGGCAGATAACTTCACCTCGTAAATCATATAAAATATATCTAGGCCAACATTGGCTTTACATTGTACTAAAGCATAAAATCAGTCGACATTAAACAAAATGTAATAAGTGAAATGTGAAATTTTTGCCAAAAAAAATCATATTTCCAGTCCAGTCCAAAATAATTCGAAAACCGTTCAACAAATTGAAATAAAATCACAGAGCAGCCACCCAAATAGGTATAAGTCTTCTGCCAATAAAAAAGCTGGACTAGTTGCAATGTAATCGCGTAGACTAACTACCTCATCTTAACTGTTTAAAAAATCAAATCATCAATTAAAATAAAATCAATTCGTGATGTTGAAATTTGAGCTTTTGATGACAAAACAGGTATTACCGGTTTTACGATGGTGATGGAAAATAAAGAAACCTGAATTTTTCCACACGCGGAAAAAAAAATTAACTGCCAAAATTTCAAAAAATTTTCATTCATCGATTATTTCAGATTTATTTTCTTCTTAGTTCATTCATTTAAAACGGTTAAAAATAATAATTTTCATTACGAATCTGTCAACTGATCAAAATAAATTGAGTTTTTTATTGAATAACATGAAGTATCCATACTGGAGCTGAACTAAGAGTGAGAGCAGAAAGTGCGGCTCAAGACCACAACCATTCTTAGAACAGAAAGCGAGGATCCGATTATTCATAGGTATTATGACAATGGTTAAGGAAAAAACAAGTTACTATCTAAAAAATAAAAAAGAGAATAAGGAAAAATTAATAATTATATACTGGGTAAATCATCAACGACTAATTTGTGAAAGATATCTAACCATTATATAAAAACTACATCCAAAAAACAGATAAGTTATTAATAAGTCTAATAAGTCGTACTTTTAACTTATTAACTTAACTTAGATCCATAGTAACTTAATTGAGTGATGAACGAGTTTCTAGGCATAATTGGTAGGAAAATTTTTTTTCAATACCTAGTGTAATAAGGTGTTTTCAAGAATCAAAATTCTTTTTGTAAATCCAATTCTATGGGTTACTATAGAATTTCAAAACAGAAACTGTTTTTCGAATACTCACGTAACACAAAACTACCACTCTGGTAGCTTCCCAGCTTAGATCTGAACATAACAATGCAGATAATTACACTTCACAAGTTTACACTGGTATAGTAAACCAAAAACCAATATTACGTAACTATTAGAAAGATCATGATCTGTGTTGCTATAATTGCCTAATAGGTACGAGGAAAAAAAGTAAAACTATGCTGGCCTATCAGAAAAATACTTCCTGAATTTTGATTTTTTTAACATGTTTTCAGTTCTTACATACCTGAGAAATAAAATTCAAATAACGCTTTATATTTTTAAAACAGGCGTTATAAATAACAACCTTGACAGTTAATGATACCAAATTAAATAATTGAAGTTTTAATTTTCTTATATCAAAACGAATGCGTTCGATAAATTTGTCACTCCTACACGGCCTGTTATGTAAAACAGGTTTCATAAACCAGAACTTTTATTTTCTGACATTTTCTCAAAACTTGAGAATAATATTTGAAGTTTTGAAGACCTCAGTCCTTTAATGTTGTCAATGGCAGATCCTGAGCGTCGTTTTTTGCTTTGTTTTTTTTTCGGGGGGGGGGGAGAGGAAATGACAAAACTTTTTTGCGTCGAGTGAGCTTTTTTATACGTTTTTGTTCTACTCACTCAATTTGTTGAAGTACACTGGATAACCAACTTCAACGCTGCTTTCACGCGTTACGACACATGCACACATGCACTTATATCCGTTTTTATCAGTTCTTTTTTTTTTCCTTTTCGCAGGTATTTCTCTCTTGTTATTTTATTTATTTTTTCTCCTCCAACAAATTTTTTATGATTTTATATGGATTCTGCGGTTTTACTTTCATTTTTCCCTCGAACTTCTGTCTTTTTAAATTTTTTTTGGCATTTTGGGGGTAGGAAAATTTCTCTATTTCTCCCCTGCATCCTTTACTGGATGTTGTTATAAAATAAGGAGGAAAGGAAGCACTCAATGTAGGTGCCTATCTTCACCATGGAAAGCGAAGTATAATTCAATGTACGGAAGTTCAAAAAATTCCAATGCAGAAAATAAATAGACAGTTCAAAAGAAAATCTCTGAAAAGAGGAATGTTTATAGAATATATCAAGTTTTTTTTTTATTTAAAAAAAAAAAAAAAAAAAAAAAAAAAAAAAAAAAAAAAAATTAATATTGATTTTCTTGATAATGCAAGACAGAAACCAACGAAGAGTAATACGTATGGCGCCTGAGAGTTAATCTGCTGGCAAATGGATGTCTATCATCTACTACTCAAAATCTTTACACAAAACGTTATCCAAGAATATTACAAATTACTTGGTCATTCAATCAAATCAAATTTTTTATGGGAAAAAAATTAGTTTTAAAACGAATAATGTTGGTTTAAAACTGTATATAAAATAAATGGATATTTCAAAATGTGAAAGCTGTGAATCAAAAATTATAAACTGTCCAAAATAAAAAATTAACGTATTTTCAGGATTTTTGTATGAGTAAAACTTCCAGCATAGCAGTATGTTAATTCAAAATTTAGAGAAATTAGATGTAATAAAGAAGAAATTAAAGTCAAGACTTCTTTTAAAATTTTTTGCACTTACACTACAATTTTTCACATATTTTTGACAACTGTGCAAATTCAATTAAATTTAAGTATTTCGCAATAACCTCTCCTCATATTTAGGCTTAATTTTATCGAAAGAAATAGGTACCTAATGAATGAGCCCTGAATAATACAGAATTTTTTTTTGAATTTTTTAATTTTATGTTCATTATTTTATTCAACCAATTCCTCAACTCTAGGGGGTTCAAAAGGAGGCCAAATTTTGAATTTTCATATTTTACACGCCTCTCTCACTTGACCGATTTTCACAAAATTTTAACCTCATGTAGATGCCTATCCTTTGATGGTTTTTGTTGCGTTTCGTTTTGAAAGCTCTATTCTGACACCTGTAATTAAGTTCAAATGCTTCAGTTTGGAACCTGTTCTTTTCAACATTAGTTATCAATTCAATTCTACCCAATTGTTTTTGGGTCCTTTCTGAATACCTTCAAGTTTTCAAGTTTCATTAATTTATTTTTCTCATATTCTTCAATAATTTTTTTTTTTTGTTAATGCCTATAGCAATGTTTTTGCGCATGCACATTGAATTTTTACGTTTTATATGTGTCAGGCAGCGTAATTGAACAACAAATTTTCCCATTACTCGAATTTATAACCACAAATTTTTTCGGTTTTTTTTAACAAGAATTAAGAAAGGATCAAAAATAGGTTTAGCTTGGCTTTAAGTTCTTGCACCAAAAACTAAAAAATTCATTCAATATTTTTCCAAGAGTTTAAATGTTGATCTAATCTTATCAAAGCTGGGCTAAATTAAGCCAATTTTTTGTCGATGTCGCTTGTATAATACCTGTATAATATTTTAATTACTTCATCTGAAAGAATTAACCTAACAGTATCTATACTTAACTTTCATAACTTCATTAAAAATTAACCATCCATTAATACAATACATACTCTTCATAATTTTTATTTCACGAAAAAATGTAAATTGAGTATACCTTATATTCGTATCTTGAACAACAAAATTGAAATATGTATTTATAAATTATACGATATAAGCAGAATTACCCGCCAAGGGCAGGTACGACATAATTAATTGCAAGGTATATGGTAGAGAACTAAAATTTTTACGAAAACTTTCAAACATAATTAGTAATTACATATCTTTCAATTTTTTTTTTAGTTTCCGTTTCTCAGAACTGACACTGAAATAATACCCAGCAGAATTGAGAACTAACATTACAAAAAAAAAAAACAGGTTCAGAAATAAAAATTTCAATGAAAATATTCAAACTTAATTATTACAGCTCTCAGTGTTTCGTATTTGAACTACTTAGAACTGCCACTGAACAAAAACGCCAGCACTTAGAATTGGGAATTAACTTTCAACAGAACTGGTTCAGAAGTAAAACTTTTCATGAAAACTTTGGAAACTAATTCCAGCTTTTAGTTTTTTGAATTTTCATTTTTCAACATTGACACCAAAACCCTAAAGTAAAACTGAAAACTAACATTCAAACAGAACAGTTTCAGAAATGAAACATTGAGTGATAATTTTCAAACCTAATTACAGCTCTCAGAATAGATACTTTGAAGCGAAAATTGACAAAAACAACCTAGAGGGTCAAGAACTTTTTGAAAATTAATAAGTAACAGGGGCAGAATACTGGAATAGAAATAGAGACTTCAATTAATATCAGATATGAGGGTATAAAATTACAATACTGTAAGGGTTTATTCTATTCCGCAAGGAAATTCAGAAATTTTTCCAACTTTTTTTCCCCCTCAAACTGGCAATTTTGATTTGGATAAATTCAGAACTTGAAATTTTAAAGTATAGAGTTTTTACTTCTTAGAACTGACACAGACATAAAAACCATAAAGTAGAATTGAGAAGAAAATAATAAGTTTAGAACTGAAACTTTCGAATTTAATTATAGCCCTCAGAAGAAACTTCGCACAAACCATCTAAAGATTGGCATCTACAAGAGTTAAGAATTTTAAGAAAATCCATAAAGTGAGAGAGGCGTGATGTTATGTCAAAAAAAAAGCAACTTCAATTTCTAATATAAATTACCGCATAACAGAATAATAACAACGCCCACCTAAAAAAAATATTGAATATCATGTTAATAAAAAGTGAAGCGAAAAGAAAAAGAAGAGATAAGAAATTAAAAAAAAAAAAAAAACGATAAATAAAAATGATTTTCATTTCATCGCCTTTCGGTTTCATAAATTTTCAATGAAATCTACATAAATACAAACAATAACAGTAATAATACGGTAATCCAGACCTGTAATGTAAATCCATAACTGCCATTTTTTTTCTCAACGATTATAGTACGACGACGGCGATCCTCTTCCGGTTTAGTTATGGTAACACGATCCGGTTTTACTCTTTCCAGAATTTGTGACTGAAATAGAAAAAAATAAAAAATAAAATAAGTCTATAATAAATTGATCGTTTCAAAAATTCATTTTGGCACTTTTCGAGGAAGCTACGGAAGCTGGTAGGTGTTATAAGAATGCCATAAGAACGTCAGCCAATAAGTTTTTCAACAGGCTGCTCTTTTTAAATGACCTTTTACAAAATAAATCTTTTGACAGTAGCCATCAACCAACCAGTTATATACTATCCAGCATAACGGAACTACTGTTTCAGATGTACATTAATTTTTAAATTTACGCAATACAATTGGGTGCATCACATAAAGGCTTAAAAAAAAATCTCAATTTTCCACAATTTTCTTTTCTGAATAGGTGTGACTGGCAATTCCCACATTTTCTAGGAATTCGTGCTCAAATGTAATCTATAAAATTTTTGAAACCTAGTTCTAACTAAAATTTATCCCTCGCACTAAGAACAGTCACCAGACAATAAAAATACATTAAAAATCGAGAACATACTCAAACCGATTTATTCTCGGTTAATATTCAAGAATGTTTTAAAATGTGGCTGCAATCTGAAATTTTGAAAACTGAAATTTCTAATAAAACATTATTTATTTTCTCGTCATGCAGAAGATTGCGTTCTTTTTCTTCCTTTTTCTTTAATAAATTCAAGAAAATCCCTTATGTTTAATTTTGTTTAAGTCTTGAAGAATATTCGATTCCTCACAGGCATTTTTGTACGAATTTTACTTTAAGCTAACACACTTTTATATTCGATTGGAACTAAAAGTGAAAAAGCAAAAAATTTTGCATACTTTGAAACAATCAGAAATAGAATTACACATTATTTTAGTCAGAAAATTATTGCGCAAATATATTTGCGGAATGAGATGAAAGATTACCAAATTTTTGTTGGTAAAATTATTGGATATATTTTTTCGAAGATGTTCATAGCGATAACAGAGCAAAAATTTCTAATTCATAACGTAATCTGAACAGTAATTTTTTCTTTTTGTAGTCAAGAAGCACAACGCACCATTGTTTAACGAAAAATGATACCTATCAAGATTTAACATTTCCTTCAAATATAATTGAAGAAACTAGATCGGGTATATACCTAAAGAGGAGAACGGATGGTTAGTTGCAACTACATCTTGAAGACCAAATCGAATGAGAGCTTCAGCATGACCAAAGCTCATATGGGAAGATGAGATTAGAAAGTTCGAGCCAGATGGATGGCACAGAGCGAGAGACAAAATGAATAGAGAATAACCGAGGAGAGTTTTCGACCAAGAATAGGTAGAAAAAAACTACAGCGCAGTAAGCCTAGCAAGACAATGTGGGTTTTCGAGAAAAAAGAATCATGAATTTTAATAGTCACATTAATCTGTAAGTTCATATGCGTAAATGTTATGTTATGATTGTATGACATTTGTTAGCTGACGAAATATTAAACAATGTAAAATTTAAAAGCATTATTTCTTAAAATTTAAAATTAATTAGGATGATGAAGTACGGCGAATAATAATATAATTTCAAATAAAATCAAAGAAATACAATAAAATTATAGAATAAAAGAGAAGAAGACATGAATATGAGGATAATTTTTGTAAAAAGTTCATGCAAATTAGAAAAAAAAAAAGAATAAAAAAAAAGCTTTATCGTACCGTCCGGTCGATTCGCCGCTACAATAAATTATAATAAATATTTGTTTCAAATTTCGTACGTACTGTTTCGAAATTCCACATTTTATGACCAATATAAAAACAAATAAATTTAGGCTAAAAACGAATTTTAAAAAAATAAGCTTTTACATTTTTTTTTGGCTTTAGCTTCATGCGAAATAAACATTATTTTGTTGCAGAAGGTTGGTTGCAGTATTGGTATATTTTAAAATCGTAGTAGTGAGTAGAATAAAAGTTTATAAAAAAACGATACCGGAAGTACGGTCCATCTGATCGGCGCCAAAATTAGTAGCGTACTACAATGAACTAAAATAAATATTTATTCCGAATTTCGTGGCTATTGGTGCAAAATTGAGAATTTTATAGCCAAAATAAAAACAAAAATGGTGATACCGAAAGTACCGTCTGGCCAATCTGGACGTCCTTGGCTTAGTAAAAATGTTCATATCAAATTTCAAGATTATTGAACAAAAATTGCAACCTGTACCGTGGGAACAAGAAAACTATATATACATATACATACCTATATAACTATATATATATATATATATATATATATGAATATGAATTTGAGAACAAAATCAAGACAAGACCTAGACCATGGTAGTCTTAGCATTTATTTTAGTTTTGGTGTATGATTTTTACTATCACATGTCTAAACGACAAGAATATTGATTTACAAGCAACATTAATGAAAGATCCAATGAGGAGGAACAAAACAATTGAACATTAGAGTAATAAAAATTATTTAAGTAGCAAAGGTTCTGTGGAAACCCAAAGCCATATCATCAACACTGTAAATCAGGGGAATTTGTTGATTAATTTAGTATAAGCGTTGATACCCCACCAGGAAATCCACGCTGTTAGAACTAATTAAATTTTTTAAATGTAGGGCTGTATTATTTTCGAATGGGAAAGGAAAAGCGAGTAAAATGGGGAAGAAAAATCAGATGCACTTTTTTGCTCATTATCACATAGCATTTTAATGGTATCATTTTCTCGGATATAAGCCTGCTGTATTTCTTTGTTTTTTCGCCTAGTGCCATCACTATGTACAGTCGTTAATCGATCGTAGACTTTCCTTTTCGATATTTATGATCAATGACAATACCGATCTAATTATCGTGTGCCAACTTCAAATAAGAAACTACAGAAAAAAGTCATCAACTTGCTCGCACAAAATAAAAGGGTACCCGCATATAGACGAGGAGAAAGTGTCTATCCGCACAAAGATGTGGAGTGTTCTCATTTTCAAAAAAATAAATAAAAAAAAAGTTTTATTACAAAAGATACCGCGTTGAAAATGAACATTACACAGGTTCTTTTGCATCTCGGCGGGGAAAAAAATACTGAAGCATACAATATGATTGTCTAGGTATAAATAGAAGCATGTGAAATTACATAATTTGAGCATTACAATTGCACCTTATATATTCGAGAGCCAAAGAAATGTCGGAATTAACGTTAGTTAAAATTTTTCGTCTTTCGTGGTATTTGTAATCATCGATAATTGTTAAAAAACAATATCATATAGTAATTAACGTGAAGGGAAATCGAGAGAAAAGAGTAAAAGTATTATGAAAATAAAAAGAAAATATTTCTTAAAGAAAGAACGTTACGCAGAAGGTCGCACCCTTGTTAGGCTATTGATTTACAAAGTCCTTCAGGTAGCCTACGCCAATAGCAAGTAGCAGGTTGTTACAATATACTCGGAGATGATGTAATAACTATGTATGTATATACATTAGAAATGCATTAAATTACAGCTGACGTTCGGTATGATAATAAACACAAGCACGGAGTGATGCGCGTGGTTAACGAGGATCAGTCGATGATCATTATAATTACGCCATGCACGTTGGCAATACTACAGATATAAAAAAATTTCGAGCACTAAGCTGGACCCCATTAATGATGAGAAAATCAGAAGTTCTTCGACAGTCAAATGTATTGGCATTTCAAAATAGTACTCACGTATTTCTTCTTAACGTTCTTCTCATTTCATCACATTTTTTCTTAAAAATTAGAAGCGACCTACAGACTGCTACTCCTACCACTGAAGTGTCAAGATTTTGAATGAAGGTAAATGGTAAAGGAACTAACTTCGCTTTAGTCTAAAATTTCAAACACATAAACATCTGACACAGAGGCCATGCGAGAGAAAAGAGCAGGGGTAAGGTGGCAAAACCAAGAGCAAGATTTTATATACCTAGATCAATACTAGAAGTACTGACTCATGACCAAGACCAAGACTACCATGGTCTTGCTTTCGGTCTTGTTTTTACTCATCATTACTAATTCTGTTGGATGGATTTTGAATTTACGGATCCATGTGAAAGTAGATAAAAATGTTCGATTAAAATGAACTTTTTCAAAGTATTCTAGATCGGCGGTTTCCAATTTTTCGCTAGAGTCCTCCCCCACATCTGGATTAATATAACATCGCTAAGGGGACGCACTCGTTTTAGAAACCAATGTTAAATACATAAAATTTATCTATCAAAATCAATTTAAGGAAAAACTTATAAAAAAAAAAGACGATAAAAATTAAGTTTAAATTTTCCTGAGCTCCATGAAAAATACAAGATAATGGGTTTTCGCTCATAAGTATATGTCTCAATAGCAACTCAATTTACTATTTAGTGAAATATGTCAGCATCCTTGTCTTTTATAGAGCCTAGAACCACACATCAACGCTCTAATTTAATTTTTTTACGATGGATTAATCGACGAATTTTCTTTCTTACTAGGTATTACATAAAAATATTTATCTTACTAAAATCTTCGAATCGCTTCTGATCGGCGTAAAGTGATTGCGTACTTTTAGGAGCTTCTTTCAGATACTTAAGAAAATAATACAGCAGAAGATAAAAAATATTACGAACGCAGTAATGCACCATTTCCAAAAGAAAATATTATAAGTGAAATTCTATTATCCAAAACGTCACATGAGCGACAAAAATTTGGAAAATTGACAAATAAATATCACAAAAATACGGACCACTCGAGCTAGTTCTGGTTCCCACACCTCAAAATCGGCTGAAAAAGATTCCATAAAAAATAATCGCTCCAAAAACTAGGACATATTCACAAACTTCATATCATACTACTATGGTTTTTCCAAAATAATGCTATTATTTGTACAATACACTACTATCTTTTAACACTGAGCAAAAAAATATTTTATTTGCTGGAGACTCGAGCTCTTCATAGAGCAAATAATCAACGTTACCATTTGCGTGATAATTCATCCACAAATAATACACATACAAGAATGACGTATCTATTCGATTGTGCATTAATTAGAGTAAAATATAAGTTCGTAAATTCGAAAATTCATGGCAAAAAATTCATCGAACTAATTTATTGTTTTCGTTTTTGACCAGTATTATTACTTTCGTCCTAAAGAAAAGAAAAAAAAAAACAACTTTATGACTTCCTTTTGAGTTAAATACTTATTGACGAAGTCATTTCCAGAAGTTCTTTCTGGACGGAAATGCGTATTAATTACATGGTTACAATGAAACTTCCACTGAAAGGCAAATGACGGAAGACCACAAACATGAACCAATGAATTTTTAAACCATAGCAGAAATTGAAACTCAAGTGGAATAGAATAGTCTTCAAGTCGAAAGCCATCATCTCGAATGTTTCAAAATTCACAGACTAATAAGCAATAAAAAGTGGAATTTTCAAGAAAAATTTCGTCAAAGGAATTTAGTTTAACCAAATTTTGAAAAAGTTCAAAATTTTAGCCAGACTAGGATTCTGGTAGAAAAAAGAATAAAAAAATTTCTCAAGAATGGGAAGTTACTTTTTTTCTCCGCTTTTCAGTCACCCTCCCCGCTCCCAACAGCTACCTACTCCAAAAAAATCTAAAAGAAATGCATGAACTGATTTTATTTATTTGAAAGATTTCCGACAATTGAGAAGTAGAGTAACTTTCATTTTTCCATGAATATGGTATCGAAAAATTCTAATAGTTAATCATGACTGATAACAAAAATTTATATATAGATTCTGAAAATTTTAATGAATATTTTAAGGAGGTAATATTTACTTTCCTTAACACAGGAATAATCAAAGCGATATTTCGATCACACAATTTGTGATGGACAGTAATTTACTCTTTCAAATTTCGCCACATCTTTTTTTCATTTCGAAAATAACGCCAGATGAGAATCTGGTATTATCTTCATCAACTGAAATAACAAGATTCTCATTCATGTGGAATATCTTTATGCTCTACTCCAGCATAAAATAATAAGCTCATTCCTTTCTTTAATTTTTCATAATGCTGGGATTTCCTCGATTATCAAGTTTTCTTTCTAATTTAATCAACTTAACTAATAATCTTCCATGAATTTATGAAGTACTAATGCTGTGAGTAGGCTTATACTCGTAGGCAAATCTAATATAATAGGTAGTATATACACGAACAAA
Source organism: Ericerus pela (assembly GCA_011428145.1). Taxonomy (NCBI): domain Eukaryota; kingdom Metazoa; phylum Arthropoda; class Insecta; order Hemiptera; family Coccidae; genus Ericerus; species Ericerus pela. The sequence goes on from WOFM01000166.1 coordinate 471,064, forward strand.
CGTCGATATTCGCATTACAATGATTATTATATAAAATTATATTTCCGTAGATGACAATTCTTTTGGTCACAATTGTTCTGCTCAGAGGTTTTTAAGACTTTTTAAGGTAAATGTATTCCTTTTTCCATCTTCAGATTTACAGATTTCAGCTTTTCAAATTGATCAAAACATTTCGCGACTTGACAAAAATTAAAAAATTTGTGGAGTCGAAAAAGCTAACCGATGAACTCCAATAAAAGTATCGTTGAATGACGTACACACTGTCATGATGGAAAAGCGCAGGATAAAGCATTTTTTGGACCTCCAATAAGTTAGTAAAAATGCAATACCTATCATGACATTTTCTTCGTCTCAACGAAAAGAGTATAATTATTGATAAACAAACATTCAGTTCGTTTCTAAGCTGTGGAAGAACGTCTGTATTCTATAACTACCTACCACAGTAAAAACCTGCAGGTACCTCAATTTTATTAAGCTTTAACAATGCCATCTTACTCGAAGCAGCAACATCTGCGCTTCTTTTCTTTTCTTTTCCTTCATTATTTTTTAATATCTTATTAAAAAGAGTAATTATTAGCCCTGTAATCGCACTGATTTTATCTCGGTGGATGTTAATTTCACCATAAAAAATACAAAAAAATAACGACGACGAAATCTGATCATTACCTGCCATCGTCGAAAACAATTTTGGTATTTAACGATAATTAAGAATTATTTCCGATGTTTTACGACTTTTATGGCACAACCAGAAATATCGTTCTAATTTTAAAAAGTTGAGGTATTTATTTTTCACGTTATAAGTATGTATTCACTATTTACAGCAGAATGGCCAAATGGGATGTAATAAGGTATCGAATGTAGGCCTTTTGTATTATAGTGTTATAAGGTTTTTCGATGTTAACACTGTATTTCTTGAGTGAGTATGAATAATTTGAGGCTAAATTGAAAAAACTATATCGCAGCAAGCCTTGCTAGAAAAAGTAGGTTTCCAGAAAAAAGCATTATGAATTTTGATGTTCACATTAATTCTCTTCAAGTTCATATGATTAATGATACGTTATGATTGTATGAAATTTATTAGCAACTGACAAAATATTAGACTATGTGAAATTCAAAAGCATTATTTCTTGAAATGAAAAATTGATTAAGATGATTAAGTACATATGGTAAATAATCGTATAATTTCAAATAAAATTAAAGATATAGCATAAATTTATAAAATAAAAAAAAAAGAAAACATGAACATAGGGATAATTTTTATAAAAAGAAAAATTCATGCAAAGTAGAAAAAAAGAGGAAAAAAAGCTTTACCAGAAGTACCGTACGGTCGATTCGCACCAAAATTGGTTGCATGTTACCTAAAATATATTATATTCCAAATTTCGTACATATTGTTCTAAAATTCCGCAATTTACAGTAAATTATAATAAATACTATTTATTCTGAATTTCGTGCCTATTGGTGAAAAAATGAGCATTTTATAACCAAAATAAAAACAAAAATGTCGGAACAGGAAGTACCGTCCGGCCGATCCGCACTAAAATCAATAGGTATGGTCCTTGGCTTAGTACAAACGTTCGTACCAAATTTCATGATTATCGGATAAAAATTGAGACTTGAGGGAACAAGAAAACTGAATATATATGACCATCTACCTAACTATCTATATATATATAAATTTGAGTTATTGATGACAAAATTTTCTTGAAGTCATGAAACGAAAAACGTACCCATCCAAACTATGGGGGCTAATACCGCACCAAGGGTAATAAGTAGATTTTCTAAAGAAAACCTATACTGAAAAAGAAAGTAAGTGTAGAAAATAATTACTAATGAGTAGGCTTCCAATTAAAGAATGGTTAGAATATGATTGTGAAATACCTTGTTGTGAGGAAGATATTCTCACCAGAAGGTAATTCAACAGAATTAAGCGTGTTCAGCCACTTCATATTAAATATATGGGTAAGCCAAAACCTGGGCGAACATTGGCAATTTTAGAGCCAGCCCAGACGGTTTATATGCTGGCTTATTTACACGCACACATACACATGTATGTAAAGACTATGTACGTTTGTGAGAGTGGCCCAGTTGCATCATCTCTTGTAATGATAAGAGATGATGGGCCAGTTCGTGTATGGATTGTAACATCATCGCATTGTTGAGAGGTACTTGTCCATTACCTGCAAGTACATGTAGGTAATTACGATTGAACCTAATTATGTGTATTTTGTTTAACGTTGCAAGGATGAAAATAAGCCTACCTTTCAGCTGCGATTGTTGTCGGGGGTTGAGCCCCTAAACCTCATAGCAAAGGGTCCCCACAATGATGTTTATCCAAAGTTCAGATTCCATTACAGCGGTGTAGTCAGAGCACAATTTATTTTTTTGGTGGGGGGTTGACAAAATTTTTCAAGCGACAGCCTAGTTGACAATTTTGTTTTCAGGGCATAGGAGGTTATCAAAAAAAGTCTAGGACTTGACACCTATTCCTATACCACTGTTTGGTCAAGAATCTATACAAATATTTGAGAAGTCGCAGTTTACGCTAAAAGTGAAAAATAAGAAAATTAATCTAAAGCAGTCTGCCACCTCTTCTCCGTGACATTAAATCATAAACTGACTGAAAAATTGGCAATATTCAAAATTAGAAATTGAAAACCTATATGTAAAGTAGACACAAAAAACAAAAGTAGTTTTAAAATAGACAAATAAAAAATATTTTATATGTAGATTATTTCTCAGCTAATCGGGAATAGTTTTTTAGGAAAACTTTATGGAGACAAAAATGTTTCTAGCAAATAACTTTACTTAAAGAAAATAGATCGGGTCTATCTATTTATAGCTGTTTATCTTAGAGTACCGGGATATGCTAAATTCAATTTTCAAAAATGACGTTGGGTCAAATAATAATCAAAAAACAATATAAAGGAATACGTAAGAATTTTCAATAATTTTGGCTTAAATTTCAATTTATTTTTAGTATTTCAGATGATTGCACCAGTTCGCAACGAAAACTGAGTTTTTCTTTCAACTGAGTGCCACAACATGACTACAACCTCTGACCGTTAACCAGTTCGATTTTTAAAGACATTGACTTTCTGAGCCAACATGAATTTTCCAGTCACACCAAAAAATAATAAGTAACTAAACAAAACTACAAGTTTAAATATTACTTTTTTTTTTCATCTTCACATGAACACTCACATAACTCAAGAATATATAACATATAATAAGGAAATTTTTCAACGTTCATCATTATTGTCGGGCTATCATACCAATGGGAATGTTTTGTAAAGGATTCAGATTAAATTTCACAATTATTTTTTTTCATGAAAATCATACTGAATTCAGTCTGTCAGTCTGTAATCAAGACGGAGGTATATATTCACTATCAGTCGATCATCAACATGTTTCGATAAGTCTTTCAAGTAACTCGTTTATGTTTCCTAGGAAATCGAAATGAGAATTTTCACCGCGATTTAGGCTAAATTCATTATATTATAGCGACGGCCTTAGAAAAAAATGCGGAACCCAGGGAGAATAAACTGAGGGGCCCTCTTGGTACTAGCTGCAGAAGGGGGTATTATAATTTGAGAAAATCCTGATGCCCCCTTTAAACGTTTACTTGAAAATTGTTATTTATTTCAAAATTTGTGCCCAGTTTCTTTGGTACCAATTCCCCCTTTCCTTTCTAAAGTCTGTTTTACATAGATACTTCATTCTTTCCATAAATTGAGACAAGTAGATAAATTCATAGGAGAATTTTCATTAGCGTGCGCAAACCTCCGAAATCATGCGTGACTGAGAAAGTGCGGAAAATTGTTTTTCTTTCACTTTTTTTTTCATTCCAATTCCACTCCTTTCCCAGTTTTTGGGCCTCTTAATTTCTGTCTTGACATAATTATTGATTTTTTTTCTTCTTTTTTAAGTCCACTTGATGTTTTAAAACATATTACACACAGTTATTCAATTACTACCCAATATAAAATTAAATGAAGCTTATTTAAAAATTTTCAATATTATTACATATTACGCAGAAAGAAAAAAAGTCGTGAAGGGTGCTTGGTACCATAAGCAACTACGTGAGCATGCCTATGAGCATTTTTACGTTCTGAGTGTACTCATAAGTATAAAATGGGCCTAAAGGTAGGGAAATATTCAACGATACCTATTAACTCTGTGGAATACCTTGTCGTGAGAGATGTTCTCACCAGAAGGAAATTCAACAAAATTTAAGCGTGTTCAGCCACTTCGTACACAAGTACGGGTAAGCCAAAACCAAGCCAAACACTGGCGATTTTAGAGCCGGTTCTGAGAGTTTATATACTGGTTTTGGCACACGCACACAGACACACTTATGTACATATACATATGTAGGTGTGTTGTAGAATTCACGTCATTTCTTATTCATTGCTGAAGCAACTGATAAGAAATGACATAATGCGTTCGTGTACCAGTCCGAGACATTACCGAGATCTTTATCTATCGTTTTGTCATCAGCCAAACTTTGCATCTTACTTGCCTGTGTGTGCAAGTAAGAGCATACGAACAAACAATATATTTTATCTGATATTTAATATAATACGCCAGATGAAGAATGGCGTGTTTACGAGATGTATAGTCCCCACAGCTACTCCCCCCAGTTTTTGCGCCGCAAAAATGATAAGTCGCATGTCTGGGGGACTTATCGAGTCTACTGCTTCCTCATTATCATCTATTTTTATTAGAGGTTAGGGGATGTTGTGTCCATGATCAATTTTTCTTCTATGCAATCTAATTCAGTTTTCTATGCAAGAAGTTGACGAGCATTTGGGTTCTCTTCAGCCTTTTGCATGTTATTCGAATTGGATGTGTCAAAGAAGTTTTGTTTTGGCAGCGACATTTTGGATAACAGAGAAAATATAGAAAATAATGTTTAGGAAAACACATTTAATTTCAAAGACAGTTCCATTTTTACTTTTGTGTATCTTCTTATCAAGTCATAGAGGGGATAGCGCTTAAAATTCTCGGCCGTATGCAAATTTTCCGGTTAAGTTCTGATTGGTTTAAGCAAAGTTATGCCTGAAATAAACCCATAGAATATATTTTTTGAACTTTTATTACAAAGGAATCTCCGCTTGTGACGTCACAACATTGAGATTATCTTTGTATTTAACGGTAAACGCACGTTGCGATGTTTATTTCCGTATCGCACATGGATTTGTTTATTCCTGTCGTTTTCTTTTTGTTGGCATTCCTCGTTTGCTTATCTCAGGAGTTTCTTTTGTCTCACGGAATTCCGATTTTCATCGTGTATTTTTAGCGGGTTTAAACTTACGTAGCGGATATTACTTTTTCGGGAGTAAATTTTATTTTCTTCACATTAACCTCTCAGACTTGCGAGAAGGATGGGAATTTTTACATTTTTTACTGCCTAGGGGCTTGCCTCTTTTTCGTGGGCTTATGGGGGCCTCCAGATCAAATGTTTTAATGGTAACATCGTCCAAAAATCTTACAGACTTTTTATTTTTTGGTGTTTTCTCTAATTGTGAATTTATTATTTCACATTTTTCGACGGATTCTTCTGTGTTTGTTGGTGAGTCCGTCTATATATTTTCTTTGTTCTCCCTCTGCAACCTTTTTATTCTTTTATCGTCACTTACCATGTATGCAGGCTTCAATCTGTCAATTGAAATTGTTCGAGGTTTGCCTGCAATAAGTATCACAAAGTTCTTTTCATCTCGTGATACTACTTTGTAAGGACCGGCGTATGGTTTCTCCAGCGCAGATCTCATTTTTTTGTCTCTAACAAATATGTGTGAGGTATTGGCCAATTGTTTTGAGACGTAAATCTTGGGCTGGCAATGGCGAGCTGCCTGTTTTAGGAAATTGTTGGCATCATTTCTTATTTTTTGTACCATGATTTTGGGGCTAACTTCCTTCGACTGTGTGAAGAAGTCCCCTGGAAGGCGTAGCTCTTCGCCGAATGCTAGTTGCGCTGCAGAGTGACCTGTATAAGTTTGTAGGGCAGATTGAAGGCCTAAGAGGATGGTAGGAAGTACATCTTCCCATCTCTTGATATCATGGGACATGATAGAGGCTTTGAGGGCTCTATGCCATCTCTCGATTTTGCCATTGGCTTGAGGATGGTAAGCTGTGGTATGACTGTGTTGAACACCAAGCTTATTAGACAGCTCTTTAAAGAGCGAGCTCTCAAATTGGCGACCTTGGTCTGTGATTATGACTTCTGGTACGCCATACCTCGCAATCCAGGTATTGTAAAACCTTGCAGCCACTGTAGGGGCTGTCATCTCATATAGAGGGATTGCTTCTGGCATCGTGTTGCCCTGTCTATTATCGTCAACAGGTATCTGTGTCCTTGAGATGGTGGCAATGGGCCTACCAAGTCCATGTGTACAGTTTTAAACCACTCCGTATGTTTGAAGGATTTGAGGGGCGAGCGAGTGTGTCTTCCTATTTTGGATTCTTGACAGTTCAGGCAACTGCGAGCCCATTTGTTGCAGTCAGACTTCATTCGTGGCCATACAAACCTTGCTGAAATCATATTAGCATTACATTTTGGCCCAGCATGTGACAGATTATGTACACTGTTGAAAGCCAACCTGTGATATTTTACCGGTAGAAATGGCCTATTCTTACCTGTACTGATGTCACATGTTAATAAAACATCAGTACCGGGAATTTTTTGCTGTCTCAATTTGAGAGTAGTATCATCGTTCGATAACAATTCTTGCAATTCTGCACCCTTAAGCTGTGCTTTAGCTATTTCAGCATAAGGCAATTGGATTGGAGCCGAGATAGCTTCGATTCTACTCAAGGCATCAGCTGGAGTGGTAAGTTCTCCACTTATATACTGAATGTCGGTAGTCAATTGACCAATATAGTCTAATTGTCATGCCCTTCTCGGCGATGCCAGTTCTGCTTTTTGTGTGAAGGCATATGTTAGGGGTTTATGGTCAGTATACACAGAAAAACATCTACCCTCTAATTGGTGCCTGAAATGCTTCAACGCAGCAAAAATTCTGAGCAGTTCCCCATCGTATGTGCTATAATTCTTTTCTGTTTTTGAGAGCTTCCTCGAGAAGAAAGCTAGCGGTAATTTCTTGTTGTCTTTGTCAAGTTGGTACAAGGTTGCACCAATAGCAAAATCAGAGGCATTGGTACTTACGCATAACGGCAGACTTTTGTCTGGATGAGCCAATAGAGTTTCATTTGCCAGCGTATCTTTGATTTTCTCAAAGGCCTGTTTGGCTTCTTCATTCCATTCGAGTGGAGTTTTATCTTTCTTTTTGCTTGTCTTAATTAGTGCAAACAGCTTACTTTGTTTGGCTGCTGCATTCTTCATGCAACGTCTATAGAAGTTCACCATCCCCAAGAAACGCCTGATTTCAGCGACATTTGAGGGTTTTGGGAAGTTCAATATTGGCTCTACTTTGGTCTTCAATGGGGAAATGCCTTTGGTTGAGACTTTGTAGCCGAGGAAGTCAATTTCAGTCTGTGCATATAAGCTTTTACCTACGTTGATAGTAAGCCCGGCAGTGTGTATACGCTGTATGACGGCTCTTACATTCTCCTCGTGCTGTTGCTCACCGCCTTCAGAGCAAATGCAAATATCATACAAGTATGCATATGCAAACGGCAATTCCCTAAACAGTACGTTGATAAATCTCTGGAAAGTTTGTGCTGAGTTGCGAAGTCCAAACGGCATTCGAAGGTATTCGAATAGTCCAAAGGGGGTTATAACCGCTGTCTTTGGTACATCCTGGTCGGCCATAGGAATTTGGTGGAATGCCCAGTTGATGTCAATTTTGGTGAACATCGTTTTACCCTTCATATTCACGTTGAAGTCCATTATACTGGGGACTGGATAGCAATCAGGAACTGTTTTGGTGTTTAAGGCCCTGTAGTCTCCAACAATTTGCCACTCTCCACTTGCTTTTTTGGTCATGTGGATAGGGGAGCTCCATGAGCTTTTTAAGGGGCAACATACACCCTCCTCGATGATGCGATGGAAGTACTCCCGTTCCGCTTTGAGTTTGTCAGGCAGTAACCTTCATGCTCTAGCATGGCAAGGCGGTTCTTTGGTTTCAATGTAATGAACCATATCGTGTTTGTAGGTAGGATGCCTGCGAATTGATGGTTGAGTGACTCCAGAATAGTCAGACAGGATCCGTAAGAGTTGTCCATCGACTTTTGTACAGCTGGATATGTTTGTGTCCAGTCTGTAAGCATGTGTTTTGCCATCCACACAATTTTTAGTTTCACTATCAATCAATTTGCCCTCCTTGAGGTCAATGATTAGGCCATAATGTGCAAAGAAATCTGCACCCAGGATCGGGTTTGGAACATCAGCAACTGTGAAGGACCACGTCATATTTTCCTTAAATCCGATGTCGACTTTGCTGGTCTCAAGTCTGTAAGCTGGAAGGTTTTGACCATTCACAGTACGGAGATAGTATTTGGGAGGAAGTACTTTTTGGTTTTTACTTACTGGCAATATACTCAAGTCTGCACCTGAGTCTATCAAGTACCATCTCCTATTAGTCCTGTCCTTTGTGAACAGGTGGCATGAGTGTTTTTCCAAGGGGTCTTCGGCCACATAGATGGCCCCTTGTTCTAGTTTGACGCCTCCTTGGTATAGGATTTGCCCCACCATTTGCACCTGTTGTTGCATTTGGTGGCCTCTGCGCCAAACCTGTTATGGAAGAAGCAACTTTTTTCATTCCAATTTCGAGACTGGTATTTGGGTGATGATGTTCTCGGGGGAGTTGAACTCTGACCCCTGTTGTTGGAACTTGATCTGCGGTCTCTGGACCGGGACTTTTGTCCTCTGCTACTGCCGTTGTTGTTGTTGTTGTTTTTGTTGTTGTTGTTGTTGTTGTTGTTTCTTGATTTCGATCTTTGTCGCCAGCTGCTATTGGACTTTGTTGAGCTTTGGCTTTTGTTCCTTTTTACTTCCTCCGTCAACTGAGCTATTTGGGCTCTAAGTTGAGCGAGTTCACCAGTCTCTGCAGATACTGCACTTACCACAGGCTTTGACCTGGTATATTCTAGCGCATTATCTGCTGATTTCACAAGGAAGTCCAAGTCTGTGGATGTATTTATCACAGTCGAACCTACGGTGGCTAGGCATTGCACAACACTTTGTGGTAGTTGTTTGCAAAATTGATTGCCTATGACAGAAGGGGCTACAATATTATCCGCCTTCTGCCTCAATTTTGCCATGAAGATTGAGGGTTTGTCATCTGCCATCTTCATACCACCCATCACATCATCAATAATTTTGTTCTTTGTTTTTCCAAATACATTCTTAATCTTCTTGACAAACCAGGCATATTTGTCATCTTCTGTCGAAGGGCATTCTATAATATCCGGAATTTGGCGAATTATCTGTGGGGGCATGCCTCCACAGATATGGAGATACCGCTGGTTCAGAGTTATGTTCTCTGCCTTGAACCTGCCTTCCAATAGAGTCAACCACAAGTCTACCTCATTGGGCAGAAATTCCAGGATCTCTATCCTCTGTCTGTAGAAGTTGGGGTTTTGCCCTGGCTGCAATTGCAGAAGTTGCATAATCTGCGCTAAGACTTCGGGTGTCAGCTGTGGCAAACTACTACCTCCCTGCAATGGTTGTGGGTTTTCGGTTGGTGGTGGGACCATTGCTGTGTCTTTCTGATGACTAGCGTATTCTACAGAACTACTTCTTTCCTTGCTGGTCGAAAACACTGGCTCCTGTGTTTGTAGGACAGGTGTTTTTGGGTCAGAACTTTGGCTTAAAGTTTGACCACTTGTCAACGTTTTAACTGCTAACTGTTATTTATTTATTGCAGTTCCCAGTTGTGCTAATTCTGGGTGTTGAGGGCCTTCTTCCAGATTTGTTAAATTTGTGGAGTGTTGTGTCGAAGTTGGGGGGGTTGGGGGATGAGTCCAACCTTCTTCCTCCAGGTCTGCTGTCTGGTTTCTCTTCGTTTATATATTTTGAAGAGAGGGGTGTAAATTCCCACTTCAGCAGACTCCAATTTGACAACCTAAAAGGTGCCTTAGTCAGCAAAAAAAAATTTTGTATTTGCTGAGCAAGCGAGTATCTCACCAGAGCACCGCGCCAAATTTTTGTAAAAGCGCAACGCGCCTAAAGACACCTCACGACGTAGCCAAAAATCACGTCGGGGTCACCACTGTGGAATACCTTGTCGTGAGAGATATTCTCACCAAAAGGAAATTCAACAGAATTTAAGTGTGTTCAGCCATTTTGTACACAAGTACGGGTAAGCCAAAACCAAGCCAAACACTGGCGATTTTAGAGCCGGTTCTGAGAGTTTATATACTGGTTTTGGCACACGCACACAGACACACTTATGTACATATACATATGTAGGTGTGTTGTAGAATTCACGTCATTTCTTATTCATTGCTGAAGCAACTGATAAGAAATGACATAATGCGTTCATGTACCGGTCCGAGACATTACCGAGATCTTTATCTATTGTTTTGTCATTGGCCAAACTTTGCATCTTACTTTCCTGTGTGTGCAAGTAAAAGCATACGAACAAACAATATATTTTATCTGCTATTTAATATAATATGCCTGATGAAGAATGGCGTGTTTACGAGATGTATAGTCCCCACAAACTCCTTTGGAAAATTATTTTATACATGGTCGATTCATAGATATATAATTTAAGCTTCATGAATTTATACCATCTGTGATTCGGTGCTATTTTTCTTCATAGACACAAAACATTTTTTCACAGCTGCTAAAAATTCAACAGGAATACAATGAAACTGAAAAAATTCCATCAAGAACAGAAAATCCAGTCTTAAATGAAAAGAAAGTATACGAGGAAATAACCGTTTCCATCGTACGATGTAATTACGACAGTTAATTAACTGTTGAAATTAATCATTGAACAGAAGTTATTACCCTGATCATGGTCAGAAAGCCTTCAGGCAGAAACTGGCAATAATTAGACTTAAATACTGACAAAAATGTGTTCATGATTTCAATATCATTATTTTACCTCTGTCTGGATGTATCTCACATCTTATCAAGCAGCAAAATAACAGATAAATAGGTTACCATACGTCAATAAAGAAGCATGTTTGATTTGTTTGTAATCGATTTGAGGAGAATTTTCAAGGCTAATCTAATGTTGATATATTCAGTCTTTTTTTTCTTCTTCTATACGCCATTATATAGGTACCTACTGATTTAGTACAAAGTCTTAATTTAGTACAAATTCTTAATTTGGTAAGAAGTCTTAATTTAGTACAAAATCTTAATTTAGTACAAAGTCTTAATTTAGTACAAAGTCTTAATTTAGTACAAAGTTTTAATTTAGTACAAAGTCTTATTTTAGTACAAGGTCTTATTATTATATGTATTATCATCAAGAAGCAGAAATTAACTGATCGTCGGAACATAGTGCCGCATCACTAATATGACAAACACGATTAAAGGCGGTACAGACGGATGCTTTAATATTTGTAAATCATCAACTCACGAAAAATTTTCCATTTCAGAAAAGTTTTAAACCTGTGTCACGTGTCACGCAAATAACTCATCGGCTTGCTAAGAAAATATACATTACTGGATTCTGGATATTCTCGTGGATATCAAATTAGGGTATATCAACGACAAATAAGCCATTATCATTTTTCTCTCTTCCTTTTTCTCATACGTCAATCTTTGTTTAAAGAACAGGTACAAGTTTAAACGCGATAAACGGATGAAGCGAATTAAATCCATGAAAGAGTAAAAAACGAAAAGAAAAAAATATACGAAAATATAATATTATGAAAAGGATAAGCATGACTGACTGTAAGACAAGTGAAATGAGAAAAATTAAATATACATTTCCTTTCGATCTATAATTCGAATTTATGAATGCATGTCTTCAACCCCCAAAAAACAGTACCTAGCCTTAGTGTACCTACTTGTAACACGTATTCGAAGCGGAATTCCCTTTTCTTTACAATGTAAGAAAATAACTAGTTATTATACCAAATTCAAGTTAATTTCATTCTTCCGTTACAAAAAAGAAGTAAATATTTTTGAGGGTGTGATCGTGAAGTTCTGATGTAGATTACTGTGAGGAAATCACTCAAATGTGAAGAAACCAGTAGACTTTGAAGGGGTCAAAGAAGTCACTTCGAAGCGCGTGGATAGTTCTTAGACTAAATTTTTTTATTTAATTTTCAAAATTTGGAAAAATAGTTTGAAGTAGCAAATGAAACAGGTCTTCATCGAAATTTTTTACAACTCAAAAAAGTTGATTAACATTGTAAATGACAATTACGCAGATTCATTTTGACACTGTACTATACATTTATTTATGTACTTAAATGCAATTATAATATGTACCAATGAAAAAATGTAGCTTTTAGTAGGTTTTAAAAACAAAACATTCTATTATTTGTTTTTTGCTTCACCTTCGGATTATCCAGATAATCGTTCAATTGGAACAAAATGGTCTATCACCGATGTGTCGCAATAAAGTTGAGTCAACTGAATTAATTTCACAATATACAAACCACTTTTTCCTCTCAATTTTTCAGAGAAAATTAAAATTAATTTTTGTACTAGGATTTAAACATAAAAATGAAAATTACTATTGAACTCATCAATTTAAAAATTATATGAGTCGATATCATACAACAAATATAGGGTAAAAATGGGGAAATAATTTCACATTGACGAGCCACTGACACATTATGAAAAACTCAATAAGCCATCAGCAAATCCAGAGCAGAATTTGAAGAAGAAATTTTGAGAAATCAAAAAAATTTTAAATCCATACGAATTTATAAAGAGCAAAATTTGGAAAAGTGTATGTTAAGGGAAATTTCATTTAGGCTTGGTTTTATTATTTTATCACGTCAGAAAAATTTTTTATAAAGGAAAATCGCTGAAGGCTGGATTAATATCGCTGCGTGTATATAAAGTGAACAGAGGAAAAACATTATGCAGACTTCTTAGTACTTCATTCAGTGGACTTTTCCTGATTCTCAAATTTACATCATTGGACATGTTTTTTCAGACGCTGAATTTGAATTTGGTGTTAATTTTATCATTAGACCCATTCTTCAACCCTCATTGGATCCAAAAAAGGGATAATTTTATATTTTCAGATTTTGCTGTGTAATATGTCAGTGAACACTTAGCTCAGAGTTAGGGTGAAAGGTACTAAGCATCTGTGAAGCAAAGCTGACACGACGGGCAGCTAGTGTATCATAAAACAAACAAATAGGGTGGATACACCAGTGACTGACTGATCATGTCCTAGTAATTTATCACTTAAATAATAAAATATTAATATTAATAGTTCAGTTGCTCTGTAGTTGGTAACTGTGAAACATTATACCTTGAATTCTTTACATTGACTTACTAGGATTAATGCGGAGTTGAAAGAATTTATTTTTGTATGGATTTTAAAATCTGTGATTTACCGAAATTGCTAAAAATTTTCACAGAAAGTCACATTTGAATTTATTTTATTATGAGAAACGAAATTTCAATTCTGGTGTAATAAATATTATAGTGGTAACTGTTCAGTATGAAATTACAAATCTAATGATATACTTAACCAACCCAGTGCAATCAGTTTAAAATTTTGAAAGCCGATGATTAATTATTGGAGCAACAAATACAAAAGTGCACCAGTAATTAACCACTGATCAATTATTAGAAGAATTTGAAGATTTTTTATGTTCTATTAATTGATCACTCTACTAATTTAATTTCAGATTATGAATAAACAAGAGCAGTAAGAAACTAGGTGTCCAGATTCCAGGTCTAACTACCCTCACAAGGGCAACTGCGATTTGCATTTTTTTTCGTAAAACTGCTAAAAATGATGACTTACTACCTACTGATGTATTACTTACAGGAATACGACCAATTACTGGGGTTTTCAAAATTTTGAATTTGAATTGTTTTTCTGAACTGATTATCTACTTTTGAGGCCAAAATAAGTGATTATTTGAAAGAGAAATCCTATAGCTACAATTTGATTAATATTTCCCTAAATATTGATCAATTTTCAATAATTGGGAGACCAAATAGAAGAATAACTTCCTCAATCCGATCTTACAGAAGAACATTTGCCTTGCTCTTCAACTTTTCATTCAACTCATTTGGAAACAAAAAGGAGATAGGTAGCCTTCTAATTTTATAAATTTAAAAAAGTGAATCATGAAAATAAATTTACCTGGCATATGAGTGTTTTTCAAATGTAAACTTTCTGATTTTAGCCATTTTTACCCAAATTTTAAAATTAAAATTTTTCTCAACAAAATTGTGAGTTGATACCTAACCAAAAACATTAAGAAAATTTTGAATTGCCCAATGCCTTTTTCACATTTACGTGGGGCTATTGATATTATGGGTTGAATAATCGCAGCAATGTCTTTACATTTTCGTTTTAGTTTGACTGAGTGGTAATGTTAGTTTTCATATAATTTTCTCAGTATCATCCACCCTAAACTAGTTGGATAAACCGATATTTTTCAATAAAATTTGGCGTAGTGCTATCGATTCTTCAACTATTCATTTTTAGATCAACTTTAAGATATACATATAATATTGTACACAAAAGTTGTGTTTGATATAATGAAATTTCTGTGCCACCAATTGGTATTATTTTTTATGCGGTACCTACTTCCAATACTTTCCTGCTATTTAAAATGTAGAAGGCCGCAGAATAAATTTTTATCTCTGAATTTTTCAGCTCAATATCTTGAAAATTACAATAAAATTTCAACAAAACTCAAATATTTTAAAAGTTGAATTTCATGAATTGAAAATAGTTTTGAAATCTATCATTAGTCTAACATCGAAATTGAAAGGGAGAACAAGAGCGAATAAGTTTTTTTTTTAATTTATTGTTTCCAGTTACGCTTTTAACAGTTGTAAACGGATTTCATGGAAAAGAACAGAAATCTGTTCTATGTTTCTGAATACTAGGCTAAAATTTCTCAAAAAAAAAAAAAAAAGTTCTGAATTCAGAAAAGGATACAATTTTTTTTTCATGGTCTTGAAATAACGAAAATTTTTCACAGATGTCTTTACTTTCTTCAAGAACTAACTTGAAAACAAATTCAAAGCCATATAAGTATAGGCAGGTATTCCAATCGTGATTGACGGGCCAAAAATCGAAAATACGATGCGTACAACAAACTCGAAAAATGCAGTTTAAAACTTTGAACGCACAAACAACCTACAGATAAATTATTTTAATGCAAACGCATACATTTCATTTTAGCTTCTCCCTCTCATTAGTAATGAAATATTACGTTGAGAATTCGATTTCCGGGCAAAAATCGTCGTAATATTTTATTTCATCATCAACAAAGCACAATGAACGATAATAAATTAACCAAATAAGTAAGAATTTTTTTAAACTTTCATAGAATATTGTTATCAGGAGTAGCGCCCCGAGCTAATTGTGCGCCAGTGGCTCCACCATATTTTTGCGTCCCCCGTGCATTGAGACGCCCCTTAAAATTTTTTTGAATCATCTCAAAAAAAATTTATAATATAATGAATCTTAACTTTTTGATTCGGAAGTATCGGGTTCGAACCACATCAGCAATTGAATTTTTTTTTATTGTAAAAGCGTATTTTTAAAAATTAATTTTTAACGTTAATTATTTGCGCTATTTTGGCGCCCCTTTTTCAAGTGAGAGTGCCTCTAGCCACAGAAATACGCTGTCGAGCCGCCTCTGTTATCAGGAGACACGAGAATACTGAGAATTAGGTATTTTAAGTACTATTAGCGAAGCGTTTAAAATAAGCTGAAATAAAATTCATAATACAGAAGATTTTCAAATTTCCGGTGATTTAAAGCAGGTAAATGTACTGTAATATTGAAAATATTTAAATGAAAGGAGAGAAAATTAAATTTGAATATTAGGGCCCAACACCTGAAACCTATGAAGATAATTTATTGGAAACGAGGCAATGAATGTAGTAAGTACATGAGTGAACACGAAAAGTTAACGGTCTAAAAACTGATACAAAGACGTAGCAACGTATAACAGATTTTCTTAATTTTCTCACAACAGGAAGTAAGTACCTATCAACCTACAGACATCGGGTGATAACATGCGCTACTAAAGTAATTTTTTTTCATTATGGGTAAAGCGAATATTTTCACTCTTCATTTATCTGATGATAATCTCATAAATTTGACTGACTGAATTCATAGCATCACTAAAGATCCACTGTAAAATTAAGAAGATGAGGTTAAAGGCTGTCAAAGTAGCACTTTTACTGCAAAAGAGATAAGCAAGGCCAGCTGGGAGTCAGAAAATATATTCGTTGCATGGAGAACCTGAATATACTTTTCCAGTTTTTTTTTCTTTTTAAGTAGTTTTTCTGTGAAAATCTATCAATTAATCTTGGTGTCATGGAGCGAACTGTGAATGGAGTAGCCAAAATGAGCAAAAAGTGAAAACATACATATATTGTATACAGAAGAATTTGAGTAACCTATATATTCGTGATATATGACTCAGGATCAGCGCTTTTCCACAGGTCCCGCCCCCAAGTCTCGCCAATGCTGAATGCAATAGTTTTATTTTCCTTAAAAATGGCGAATCGCGGGCGCAGGGCAGGTGAATCTACAAGTAGCATCATAATATATATTATAAAAGTATGTAGGTACAGGTCCCAATTTTCGTCCAATAGTCTTGAAATTTGGAACGAACATAAGTAGTAAGCCAAGGACCCGACTTATTGATCCGGTATCGCTATTTTCATTTTTATTTTGGCAATAAAATTTTTAATTTTGGACCAATACCTACGGAATTTGGAACAAATACCGTATTTATTATAATGTATTATAACTTGCTGTTCGGTCATATTTAGATAAGACTATAAATTCGTCCATTTAAATATTAAGAAACAACAACTAGGACAGCAAATATTTCACTAGTGAAATAATCGCCGTTATATCTTCTAATCGACATATTGATGCACACCAAATATGTTGACCAAAGTAAAGTCGAGCATACTTGTTGGTCCAATACAGTAAATGTGCAGTTAGGTACATTCTGCCTAATAGATGTTTTTCCAAATTAAATGAAGTGACCTGGTAATTCCTTTTCCACCAGCACTTCACTTACTTTTCAGACTAGGTACCTTTCAAAATCTGTTTTGTACAAATCTATAAGTAGTCAAGCTCCCTATGTTAAGGATTCCACTCTAGTAGAAGTGATGGATTATAGGTTTTCAGTGTATAAGAAATAGGAATTAAGTATAAGAATTCCATGAGATAATTCGTGTATAACTAAAGTATTGTGATTTTATTATTTTGCTTTATGTGACTATAATGACCAACAGTCACAATTTATGTATATCGTATAATGATTTGTAGAGAGTCTAAGTGACCTCCGCATATAAAGAAACAGAGTAACTAAAAATTATTTCAAATTTCGTTAAATCTCACACCGAGTTTGAGACATAACACTTGCTTTCAATTTTGGTACGGATCGGCCAGACGGTACTTCAAATAACGCTATTTTTGTTTTTATTTTAGATATAAAATGCCTTATTTTGAATCAATAAGAACGTAATTCGAAACAAATATTTATTTACGATCTATTCTAACAGATTACTAATTTTGGCGCAGATTGGCCGGACGGTACTTACAATGCAGTTATTTTGGATACTATTTTGGCTATAAAATGTTTGATTTTGGATCAGTGAACTAAGAAATTTGCGAACAATATCAACTATAATTTGTTGCCACAAGCTAGTAATTTTGGTGCGGATCAGCAGCTTCAAAAAATCTATTTTGCATCAATTTTGAAAAAGGTTATTATTTTTAACTGTGTAATTTTAGGTCAATAGTTACAAAATTTAATATAATCATCGCAATTAGGTATAATCTATTAATAACTTTTTCATAACTAGTTTTCTAGTTTTCGTAAACCTACTTTTTCTAACGGAGATGTGGCTGCGTTAATTTTTTTTTTTTTGCTATTGTGCGTAACGAATTAGAATGAGTATGAATTCACCGAACCAAATCTAACAACCTTCACACTAGAAAAAAATAACTGAAGTGAGAAATATTGGTGTAAATAAAGGTATACCTAGTTGACAAGCATTTCAACATCAAGCACCACTGTTAAAATTAAGGGTGTAAAGCTCATCTGCCTAAGGATAGCATAAATGACACATTGGTACGATGGGTACTAATTTCAGAACAGAAGCCCTTCGAATTTCATGGACCGAGAATATCAAGGGTTGACAAATTCTCATAGGCAAATACTGAACAAAGTTACCTGAACAGGGCGATTTGAAATCAATAAATTAAATTAAAGTATCTTAATATGTGGAGCTTCGTGGAGGATCTGAAGCGTATACGCGATGCAAAACTAGATTGCTTTCTCTGATTTCAAAGGAAACTTCCTCCTCTCATAACACAAATGATGTGGAAGATGAGAGTCCTGCTAGAAAAGAAATCAAATAACATTACAACGGGTCATGTCATAAAATGTGGAGATTTGAGTTGGTTCCAACCAGGCAACCAGGAAGGGAGATGAAACCAAAACCAATAAATAATTATCATCGCTCCACAAGAAAAAAACATCTACCAGAAGAAATCACTTCACAAGCTCAATAAGGAAGAAACATCCACTAAAAGAAGAATCTTTCGACCAAATATAATTATATAGGTACTCACATACAACGTAGTAATACATTAATTACTCATATATACCTACACGCGCACGATATTTCGATGCAACAGACCATTAATTCAAAAATCATTCTAATCAATAAAACTGATGTAAGTGTGACGGCACTCGGCCACGTGCATTATAGTGCCAGAATTTTATTTAACGATTTTGAACGTCGTTTTTTTGTCTTCTCTCTCCTCCTCGGCTTTTCAAAACTTTCACTCGAAAATAATTAACGAAATTCATTCGCGATCTTCGAATAATTCATTATAATCACGTATTAAGTAGGTAACACAATTATTTGGAGATTTGTGAAGAATTTATATCGCAATTAGTCGGCCATAAACTACGACAGATATCATTTACATCACACATCTATCGGTTACAATCACATAACTCTTGCAGAATCCGATGATGAATTTCATTTAGAGACGTTACCGTACTTTGTACAAAAAGCGTGATTCATTCTTTGACGAGCGAATAATGAAGTGGAGTAATTTATTAAACAATGCCTGTTGGGCGGAGGGGAGATGAAGACAGATGGATTTAAATTTTCCTAACTTTAGAACAGCGCGTAAATCCTTTACATATGTAAGGGAGGAGTTTCTCTGTTTCAATTGCATTGGTATAGTGAGAGAAATATGTTGAAATTATTCATCGATAAAAAAACAGAATCGTACATCTCATTACTTAGAGGACACCGAACTCGACAACGAATAACGTAACATTAAGCGAGACTATAATATTGTGAAAATTTGGAAGATTCCACTACAATTACTACGCGTAATTTTCCCATCGACACAAATAAATACTTACACACGATGACTAGAGGCTGAATTTACAGTTAAACATAACTTTCCATCAATTTGAAAATGGAAATTCGACACAATCTACGACAAGCCGATTATTTTTCCCTCTTCATTCTATCCAATAGTACCTAACAAATGGCATAATTAAAATGAGAAACCAATTACACGTCCAATTTTCTTGAATATTTCCTCGAATCACACATAATTCGTTTTCCAAACAATTTAATCGATTACGAGATTTACGAGTTCCGAAGAAAGGTAAGGTGTACCTATTCAAATTTCCACGAAGAAGGGTAACAATTATTCATTTTTCGAGATAGTCGCTGAGGAGTCACTCTGTAATTAAATATGTAGCACTGATGACAAGTTATGTTCCAGATTTATTTTCGATATTTACTGCAATTACCTATTCATCTTTGTACCAGCCGTGAAGAAACAGTAATCGACTGCGATAATTTGGATTATTGCTTATCGAGTTATTTCAATGCAACATAAAAACAATAGAAAAGTTTGAGTAACTGTCACGTAACTTAATACATACAAGGGCGTGTGATGTAAAAAGTCAACTTAGTGTATTTCAAGACACCGGAGACAGCTGGTAAGACGTGAAAAAACAGAAAATTATAACACCGCGAAGAAATAATACCGAATTGTTCTGAACTGGGAACTAGCTATAGGCTTCAGTTTTATAAGTTCAAATGTAATGAAAATTGATTCAATTCAAATTTTTTCTGATCCTTAAATTAAACTATCATGCATACATTTAGGTTCACACTTTGGAGGAACATATATAATTTCTCATATTGATATTTAGTATAGTTTCTCAGAAATATATAGATTGATTTCAAAATTTTCTTCTCTCTATACACCACAAAGAACTGGAACCGTGACATTAAATTCCGCGCAGGCAAACAGACATAAGCAAATCACTTGTTCGAGAGCAAGAAAAAACAATCCAATACAGTGCGAACTACATTAGACAAATTAATCTAACTTCAAAATGCTCAAGTTTTAACTTTTATGTAGCCTATAGGCAACGATTTCAAGGGAGAAATACAAATTTAATACACCAAAAAGCGTGCTTAATACAGAAGTTTTCAGCACCAAACATGGAGAGGACTATGGTGCAATGAGTCTAGTCACTTGCATCATGACATCAAAAAAACTTGATTACTACAAAACAAGACACTTTTTCGACATCAATGAAGTGGTTCATTAAAAACTTATCAATGTTTGTGAGATCACAGCGATACTGCAGATATATTGTTGCGACCTACCTCACTCCTGTAAAACCATTTTAGCACAGATGATAACATGAGACAGAAGTTCCAAAAGGCAGAAAATGCCGAAGACCTTCGGGCATAGTTCAGGTTTAATTAGGTTTTCTATTTCAGGTGAAGATGGATTCAATTTTATATTGAAGCAATCGTGAGGAAAATGATCAATTTCGTCTCGATTGCAAAATTCGAATTTTCAATACAAATTTCATTTATAAATGCCAAATTATTAAAAACTTATTCACGAAGTTTTCAAGCAGGAAAAAGCTGTATAGCCTACATACAACGCAAAAACATTTGTATGTTGAATAAGCTATAGCGCCTTTCAAAGTTTCAGCTCTAATCAAAAGACACACAGTCCTACTCGATCCCTTGCTAAATCCGTAATAAAGAAGCTATTGCAGGCACTCGTCGAACAGATGAAACGGTCTTTGACCAAACATCTCGTGAGGGAATTTTGGAACATTTAATAAACTACATACAGATAAAGTAAACTCCAATAGTCCCTGCATTAGCCAAAATTGTGATATAGTGTTGTTTCTTTGGGCTTTCAAAAATTCGGAAAGTTATTAGTCCATTTTTCTTTACCAGACAATTACCACCGTGGGTTTGACCTCTATAGTATGGTCCGGTCCTAAATATGAATGTTGTAATCACATGTAAGAGTTCCAAATGGAACCTAAACGAACAACTATTAATAAGTTAGGAAGCCTTCGGGTAGTGAAGACGAGTAGCCCAGCTAAAAACTAACCTACACAAATCTCTATTACAAAATTAGTCAGTATAACGGTTCTTAATGCTATTGAATCTTCGATTAAATCTCTCGGCTCATAAGTCAAAACTTGCAAGTACTAAACATAAAGAAAGAAAGGATGCAACCCTGCATACTTAATCTTGTTTCATGGCATTAAAGTGAAATTTTTATCAACGAAGACGACTGGAAAATGTAAAATTGCCAACTAAACTACGAATACCTACGTTTCCAGTAATTATTTTGCGCAGTGAAACACGAGAAGGCGAAATATCCAGCCAGAACAGTGCCAACGTTGAGACACTAAGGGGGAAAGGGTGGAACGTTATATTTAATACCAAGGCATATACAATATAAAAACTATAATGCGTTACTTAGGTAACCTGTTTTCTGAACTTTATGCCTCCACGACTATATAGTGGCAAAGTGAGGCTATCATATCTTTTCACTTCAGTATATTGACAATTAATGGGTCATATTTCCTGCACGCTACGAACATATACCGAATATTATTTATGTTTCAATATGTAACGTGTAACTAACTATATGCTGGCATAGATTTCTAAGTTTCCTGAGAACTAACGTCGTCGACTTTTTTTTTTGCCGTCAAATGTCACAGTAAACGATTTGCGGCATTGACTTTCTTTTACGACAGAAAATGACGCATAATACGTGCTTTATGACAATTAACAAAGTGTACGTAGCAGGTTTCGGAGAAAAAAACGATAAAAGTTGCTGGATAGGTAACTTAAATAAGGGAAAAATGTTCATTGACTTCGGTGCAACAAAACTTTTATTTTAGATTTTTATGAAAAAACAAATGGAAACATGACATTACGTGCCTCACAAGGACACTTGATGTTACGTGTTTATGGTGTTTCAGAATGGACTGCGATGAAGTTCATTAAAGTAAAGCAGTATATCGAATCTTTGAAAATGGCATAAATGAGAAATTATGGTCTAGTGTTTGCGACCATCGGTGGATCAAATCTACTAACAAATAATAATTTTCTTTTACATTGATATGGGTATAATGTCATTGAATGTTGGCCTAATACTATAATTAATAAGATTAAAAGTATATGAAATATAAATGTTTCAGCACAATAAAACAGAAAGCAATCCGTATTCCTTAATAATCTCACTGAAGACTTTTTATCAAGCTTTTTCGCATTTTTCAAAAGTTACGGATAAGGTACAATGAAAGTTTAAATTTTTAACCAACTTCAAAAAAAAGAGGAGGTTATTAATTCAATCCGTATGTATGTATGATATTTTTTTTATTTTTTTTAACGTTTGTTTCAGCATAATTTCTCAACCTGGGCACTAATTTCAAAGAATTTTTTTCAAGTGATAGACGATGATTTCACGGTGGTGTTATTCAAGTTTTTTCAGAATCGATGAAGTAGTTTATGGATTATCTACAAATAAAAAACTGTTAGTTTTAAAGTAATATTGCCGCTTAGAAACGAAAAATTACAGAAAAAGTTTTTTTCTCTAACAATCTAACCAACTTCAAAAAACAAAAATCACATGAAAATGTTCGAAAAAAAGAAAAATAATTAATTTAAAATTTTTCCTGTAAAATCTACTGCAATTAAAATGAAACGAAAAAGCATTATGGTAAATTAAAATTTGTTTTTCAAAAAATAGAACCAACTTCAGAAAAATAAAAAATAAAGAGCTAAAAAGAGAATAATAATCCTTTTAAAATTTCTCTACCTAGATGTAGGTCTAGGGACTGGAATTATTGCAGTCGGCGATAATTAAAAAGTTGAGTCATAAAATTTCACAGAATTGACGTAGGTAAGTATTTGAAACTATATACATGGTAAGGAAATGAGCGCCGACTTCAATAATTTTAGTCCCTAGACCTACATCTTGCTAGATAAATTTAAAAGAAACATTTTATTTTCCACTTTTTAGATCTTTTTTTTTTTTTTTTTTTTGAAGTTGGTTCTATTTTTTGATTTACCATAAAGCTTTTTCATTTCATTTTAATTCAGTCGACTTTATTAGCAAAATTTTAAATAAATTATTTTTCTCTTTTCGGAGCATTTTTATTCGGTTTTTGTTGTTTGAAGTTGGTTACATTGTTTGAGAAAAAAAATTTTACTCCTCAATTTTTTTACAAAAAGCCAGTTTTCACTTATATTTACACTTCGGCCAAAGTTCGGAGGTTTTCGCTGAAGAATGAAATTAAAACGATAAAGAGGATTTAATATTTAATGAGTTGATGGTGAATAAGTGAAAGGTCTCGTATACAAGGTTCAAAAATTTGTGTTTTTCCACAGTACCTGTATGAAATTGTTTCAGTGCTATTCACTGTGTATCGTCCAAATTCGTTTATCATTCTTGGAATATTCTAACATACACAGTAAATTGCTCGTACAGAGGAAATTGTTACGGCACATTTTTTCTCACAAAATTAACACTGTTTTGTCTTCGTTTAAGGAATTAAAATTAATTTCTCGACGA
The DNA here is from genome assembly GCA_011428145.1 of Ericerus pela. Taxonomy (NCBI): domain Eukaryota; kingdom Metazoa; phylum Arthropoda; class Insecta; order Hemiptera; family Coccidae; genus Ericerus; species Ericerus pela. Next base: position 495,060 of record WOFM01000166.1, read on the forward strand.
AAATTTTTAAAACTGGGATGAATCTAATGAAATTATATCCGAGGTTCTGAAAGTGGGTCGTTGTCTTTGTATTGTACCTTCGGTACTTTTTCGTATTCCGTCAACAATAGGTTAGGTACTCCCATGGTTAAACAAATTATCAACAAAAATACGTGGAAATTATTGAATTACCTACTTACTCTTATTTAATTTTTGATGACCATTTCACGCTAGAATAGAATGAAATAATTGAGAAATATAAAAGGGGTCAATGGTGTGCTGACTTGAAAGAATCAACATATAAAAAAGATTTACTTGGAAGAGAAAAAAGAGTATTCACCTGAAGAGAAAACCTATTATTTGCAATACGTAACTTTTAGGAGGAAAAGAGTAAATATTATGGCGAGCCAGGAACCTCCAATGGTTTTTTTATGAAAAAGTAAAAAGTGGTCTGCACACATTGTAACATTTTCGAAAAAACTGATCAAGGATCAAAATATAAAATTCATAAAAAATTAATAACACATTATCTTTAGTGCATGAAAGCCGCACTCATTCCTAAAACTGAAAGAAAAATCTAACGACTTGTTTTCTACTGTTTGAACTGATTTGTTGTTATACACTTGACTGTATTTTTGAATGATGATTAAAAACTCCAATTCAGTTTAGAGTAAGCCATGAAGTAAGTTCCTTTAATTAGATAAGTAAATGATTTTTCTCAAAGCAGTCTATTAAAACGTTCAGAAGTGTCTGAAAGTAGGCCCAGAGGCATATTTAGGTCTAGGCTGACCAGGCTGCATCCTTGGAGAAAAATTTTGGCAACTCAAAAGCGATACAAAATTTTGAGTAACTGTTTATTGTGAAAATCAAATCTCAATATAAAGGGGGCGCAGGTACGTCAATTTCGTTCCAAGTAGCGCAAAAAAATATTTAGACTATAGGCACTGTGGGTATGTGAACCACAGATATATACGCACACTTCACAAGAATACTGACAGCGGTAGAACCGCGCGGATATCTTCGTTGTTTTTTCAAATCTATATGTTGTTAGGTTGAATCCCCACATCTAGGAAACCCACAGAAATGGTGACACCGACGTGAGTGAACATGTAGCACTTGACTCTGGTTCATAAACCCCCATCAACAGAGTAGCATTGAGCCATAAGCTTAAGTCTGCATTGTGGATTTGCTGGTTTCCCCATGTAGCAGCAGTCTAGCTCCACCCTATGTTGGGCTGTCATATACTGCAATGGCAGCAGCAGCACTGGGAGGAGCAGTTCTGGGGATGTGAACCACACATATACATGCACACCTCGCAAAGCTAGTGGCAGAGTGGGGTGGATAACGTCGTCCTTTTTTCAGATCTGTAGGTTGATGTTTTGAATCCTTACACTGGCGAACCTACAGGGGGAAAGTGAATAAATTCACTTCCGGATAGGCTTACCAGTCCATCAAACACTTTTTTCATTTCAAACAAAATTAATAAAAAAACAAATGAATTCATAACATTGACAAATAAGTACGTAGTTCAGGAAGAAAGCTGAATTTTGGTATATACGTCAGTTGCACCATCCCTAATAACCACCCAAAAGTCTCAATGTGAAGGACTTCAGCTTTCCAAGAGGGAGTTACAATGATGGTGCAAGGCCATTTTTCACGTTTATATCGCTTAATTTTTATTTGAGTGAAAAATTGTTCAAACAAAATTTAAAGAAAACTAGAGAATCTATAAAGAAGTGATGCATTATTATTTGTCAGATACATAGTTTTTGTATAAATCACCATTGAAAATACCTATTTTTTTGTAAATGCCTATTTAACACGATAAACATAATGGAGTGTAATGCGTCTATTCTAAATACAGTAAATGAGTTCAGTTCACCAATAATTTTATTCATAGTGTATAGACCAACATATGAAGTGAAATTCTCCTAATTACAGCATTTCAACACCACCTTCCAAACTGATATAGACTACGAATACATAGTCTGTGTCTTATATAAAATATAATGAAGCGTTTTCACGCTGAAATTTAAGGAATAATATTCGGTAAAGTATTATTATTATGAGAATGGTTAGTGACAGAAAAATAATTTTAGATGACAAATGAAGTTTGTTTACTTTCACACAAAAATATATGTAAAAAAATAAAAAGAAACGCTTAAGAAGAAACTGCAGAAATTTCTTCGAGTGCAACAATGTTTAAAATTATTTATAGATTTGAGTAGCTGAAAGGTATTATTGGTTTTTCATGGATGAAAGGAAAATTTTCTTTTAAATCAACACGAAACTATAACTCTCGATTGGAAACAGATTTTTACATCAATTTTTTTTCAATCTTTTGAAACAAACTGAAAACTTACCAGTTGCAGAAACCATAAATACATGTACAGTAGATGTTGAATACAATAAAAATGGATTTTATTTATATGTATGAAAATAAAAATAATCTAAGTATATAACAAAATTCAATCCAAAATTTGGTATTTATTCATCCGCCATTTTTGCAACATTCATAAAATTTTAATTTTGAAAAAACTGCTCCTCTCTCAATTTATGATTTCCCAGCTGCTATTTGAGCTAAAATGATAAAAGTTATCCTATATATTCTTTATTATAATAAGTGGGTATGTGGTATGTGTGTATGCAAACGCGTTATGAAGAAATAGATCGACGATGTTGCTGAAAATTACAGTGAGGTATATTTGTATGGAAAAACAATCTAGATAGATCTCCAGTTTGAGAAAATTCGTTGAATAGATCCTAAACTATAATATGAGAAATAATTGTAGGTGGGTATGTGTGTATGTAAATGGGTTATGAAGAACTAGACAGACGATAATGCTAAAAATTACAGTATAGAAGTATTCGGATACGAAAAAATTATTTAGATAGGTCTCAAGTTTGAGAAAATATGTTGAATGGACATATGAGCATCTCAATTTATCCATCAGCAACAAGTGATAACAAGGGATGATGAAAAATTGATGAACCCTAAAACTAAAGAATAAGAAAGGTTTTATTAGCGAACTTTGTTAAACCTAAACTGCATATGACTACTGCGATGATGCCTACACATCGGCTTTGCTCTCATCATGGCACCATGGCTGAGGAAGTACGGTACTACATTTTGGTGGTAAAGGACAAGTGGCATAATTAGGTTCTTGTTGGTCAGCGGTTTGATTCCCGGTATCAGCGGAGTACCTAAAACTATTATGATTTATGACTAATGAAGTTTTGAGTTAAATATTGCGATCTTAATTCTCAGCATATAGGAATACAATAATACCGAATGATATACCTAATAAATATATTGCTGAAATTCTCCAGCTTGATTAAAATTAACAAAATTTTGTCTTTTTCCACATCCGAGCGAAACTTGGTGAATCAGGTACTACTACTGAAAAGAGGAGAAAATTTGCTCAAATTCTGTACCAAAATTTTTTTTATCGTCATTTATTTTTCAGAAATGAGCCATTAAAAAACTGAAAATTAATAAGAAATTTGCTACTTTTTAAATTGATATTCATTTCAAAAACTAGTGACGACAGAAAAAAATTACATTTATGATGCGAAGATTTCACCCTATTGCAGGTAATAATTTTTTACTACTTTGCACTACCTTGAAAATGTTGATCCACAAGTTACAAATTGGAGTGATCAAAAACTGGTAGTTTAACATATGTCCAAAATCATTTTCACTATAATTAAAATCCTCATAAAATAGTAGCCGTCAGTGTCCACTATTCCTCTCCTCACAACCTCCAATATATAGTGAATTTCAGCATATATTTCTTGGTTGATTTCGTAACTATTTGTTGCATAACTGCGAACGAAGCCGCAGGTCAAAGCTAGTTCCCATCAAAAAGGGTCGAGGAGTAAACTAGACTATTAATTTATGCATCTTTCAGAATCCATATATTTTTCAAAGATCACAAGTTTCATCGCCTTAACAAGCGTGCAAACCAAAAATGGTTTCAAAGAAAGTCGGCACCAACCCTAAACACATTTTGAGTATTTTCATAAATTCGCGAATTTTATAATCATATCGACCTTAAAAACCCTGTGCGACTGCCACCATGACCGAACAATATCGAAAAATAAATATTTCACTAACGATTACAACCTTACTTCCATCGTAGGTAGCCTATTGTTTATATTCACAGAAAGAATATTTTCGCTGCTTTGACAAATATGGTGCGAAAATCTCGCACGTAAGTAATCGATTTCATGGATGGCCAATCTGTATTCATATCGGATCTCTGATATTGCCTATTTGGTGTGCCACCATAAAACGGGGCACGAGACTACAAACTGACGAACACAAACGCTTTCCAATTAAAACGAAACAAATAAATAATTATAATAAATACACAAGGAATATACAATCACTTCGTGGCGGTTAAAGGTTACAGAGACAATATGGCCCACTACAAATTTTTTATTTATTTTACCTTCATGAAGAGGTATTAATCAAAAAGGAAGATGACGAATCGGCGTTTCCATAAAGCACGAGATGTATACCAAGTACTTTTTTCGACGGTATTTTTTTCTTAACGAAAAAAAAAAACAAAACAAAAATCATCTGCACAAAGTAAATTACTTATAGTGGGTATTTAGGCGTTAGGCTACAAAAAAAAAAAAAAAAAAAGTGCAAACATCATTTCCTTCTTAAACGATTACAAAAAACTAGACTAATCAATGCGAAATCATTTTGGAGGTAAAGTACGTAATTCGTAATTACTATAGGTAAACCTTGAATATTGACAGAAATAGTGAAATTAACGATAAAAAAGCTGAAAAGAAAATTTCATGGACTAAGTGTACCTACGATGTATTTTGTTGATATAATTAAGTTATAAATCGAAATGACTCTTGCATGGGAAAATTATGAAACAGTTGGCCATCAGAATGGCACTCTTTAAGTCAACCGTACTAGTATTCTATTTGAGGGTATTTTTGAAAAAATTTCAAGGGTATAGTTTCGAAACTAAATAGGTTTCGAAAAAAAAAATATATACGATCTTGCGAATCTTATACATTGGCACGTTGCAAAAATACGAACACAAAATTTAAGGTTCATTTTTCAACAAATAGATTCAAAACGAAATATTTCACATTTTAACCTTGTCTCAATTTCGCCTGTTGGAGTGTTACTTATTTTTCGAAGGTTTTCCAATTTCGGCTCTCTACTTCCAAAAATCTTCTTTTCTTATAAAGTTATATACTTATGTACTTCAAACGAAAAATTCCAATATCTTCTTAAACATAATATATTTATCCACTCTTTTCTCCAATGAGACACGAATTTGAGGCTGGATAAATTCTCCTGAAATAAGAAACCACCTAGATGCTAAAGCCTCCCCAAAAAAAGAAAGAAAGTTTGAATACTCAGTTAGATAGAGTACCTTAAAAAATTTAAATGAAATATCTTATTCGAACAGATACCCTTGCACGACTTGAAAAAAAAAAAAGTTCCATAAAAAGGATGTTTGGTAAAAGAACTAAAACTTCAGATACAAGTTTTTCGTAAACAGGTAAGCTATTTTCAAATTTAAAAGAGCAGTGTATTAATATTAATAGCGACCTTCAACACCTACATTAACGCTATTCAAAATACATGCTATACAGCCAAAAACTAAAAGAATAATAAACAAATGACAAATCTCAGATTAATTCTGTAAATCGGAATTAAGAAAAGTGAAAAATGATCCTTAGCTCTGAATCTGAAAACAGATTACTAAACAGTTCAAGCTCAGAAAAAAAATTTTTATTTTCAAAAATAGGGCTACCGGGTAATATATATTTTATATCTCAATTTTTTCAAACTTCCCATCAAATTCTCATATTTTCGCCTGAAAATCAGATTAACGAAATTTCATAAAAATTAATTCAATAGTAATAGAGGAAATTTCCATTAAAGTTTATAATACATTTTTTATTTATTTTATTTTATTTTTGGGCTCTAGTAACACAGCCATTTTAATCAACTTCAGGAGATCATAATATCGTTATAGGAAAGGAGTTAGTTGGGATCTGGTGATGAAAGGTTTCCAAACATGAAGTTCATAATCGCATCAGGGAGCACTAATTAAGAAAAACAGTATCTGTAACGGCCAAAAGAGGTTGTAAAGTACCTAATTAGAACCACTTTCGATGTTACACCATACACGAAATATCACGTACTAAAAGCAGCAATACTTCTTAAAATATTTTAAGTTTATCATCCACAAACTATAGTGGACCTTAACATATGTTAGAGACTCAATAATATTTTAAAACACACGAGTGAGTTTACACATTTAATAAAATAATAATTTGTACATCACAGTACATATAATAATACGTTAATATTTATACACATACAATCACAATCCAACAAACAATCTGTTCACTAGAGACTTCTACTAGAGAGGTTCCAGGTACTTAGAAGTAGCTGTCGAGGAACTGTGTCTTCTTCCACTGAATCGAGGGATTATATACTCGTTCAGGGTATGAAAATGTACATGTTGGATAGGCTAAGTGAGGTAGGGTATTGTTATTATAGGGTTGTGCTGACTCGTCGAGTACTCGAGGGACAGGCACAAGTAGGTCATGAATATACAGGTAATATATCTATATTCATAAAATCAAATACGGGCAATTTAGTGGTTGTTTATAAAGAGTTATAGGATTATTATTGTTGATAAATATCTACGTTTTTGGTATTTGAAAATGCGTGGACGAATATGTTCGTCATTTCTAAAAATAGACGAAAATATACGTTACAGTATCTAACCCCAATTTGAGTAGGGAATTTGATGGCAGATGGTTACGAACGTTCGACCTTTCAACTGAAAGGCTGAGAACCAAACCATTTTCAAATGCAAACCACTGACCGTATCAAATCAAATAAAAAATCTTGAGCTCATACGAAAAACCATAAGATGACATAACTTATGATTATTTCTGACTGATAATTTGGTAACTCAATAATTTTTAACTATCAAAAGAAAAAGCACAACTAAAGTGGTGAAAATGTGATCTTCAACACATTGCCTGGAAATGACAAAAAGTCTACTGAAAGGTAAAAATAAACGAAATAATTTCTTTTTATTACTAGGCGGCCTCATTTAACTCAGTATTTAGTTTGGAAAAAAAACTGAAAAATTCTTAGGTAGGTACATAAGCAAAAAATTATAAGTAAAAAAATTTGATTTTTTTTTATAGTAATTCTGGAGAATAACGGGTACTGATAGTACCTACAAATAAGTTCATTCTCTTAACATTTTGGGGTAAAAAATGAAAATATTTCACAGACTAGTTAAGTACCATATAAAACTAAAACATATTCTTCGCTCTTCCGAAAAAATTTTTTTTGATTTATTCTGTTTAGCCAATGCAAAAAAGAATTATCCAAGGATATTTTTTCCTTATTTCATTGGAATCATCCTCGATCATATAGGTGTATGGATACCCAGTAGCTCTATCTCACCAATGTAAACGAAACGTATCATCATTCTAAAACCCTACAATGGACAAAGATTTTTATAAGCATGAGCAGTAGATATTTTTTCGCCTGTTTGTCTTATGAATCCAGTGAAATCAATCGAAACACATGTTCATTTTGGAGTTTCAGGTAATTAATGTTGGCACAGATTTTCGTGTTTACCTGGGTATCCATACACCTGTATGATCAAAGGGTACCATGGTCTGAAATATAACCATTTCCAGTTTTCTTCTTACTTTCAATTTTTTGCGAATTCGTATTAAAAATAACTTATGAAAGACATAGACAGACCATTGTAAGAATAGAAGAGGAGACGGTTGTTTTTTGGATTATGGCCCAAATCAAAATATAGGAACGTTTATCCACCCAAGTTATATCGAAATAAATTCTGAACAAGAAATTATGCTTATGCTTATGCAAAAAATAATTACTCACATATCTATTATCATAAAAACCTTGGTCTACTTTTTGGATCACCGTGGACTACGATAACAAGTTATTAGGAGGCTCACGGGTAAATTATGCCCATAAACAGGCCGGTGAATCTGGATGATGGCCACATCCATTCCCCCCGTAATAATTTCAAACGTTTTTTATACACTTTTACTCTTATTATTAACCTGAAAACATGTTTTTTCTTTCCAGTGAACACGTCAGATTATGTATCTGCATTTACCTCGGCCAGCTTTTCCTCTTTTCACGTCCACCTTCACCGTGCATCTGCACTCCATGGCCCAGTATCTGCTCTGTGCGCTCTTGCATACTAAACCAGTTTTTTCACTTCTCCCACTTAGTTCTCTTTTCTCCCGCTTTTTCCATGTTGTAACTCTTTGAAATTGGTTTTGTCCACCACGTTTTGCATTTGCACGTTATTTCTAGCTTAATGTGTACTATTTTTTATGTGCTTTTCCATGTTTTAATACATAGTTTCGTTCTTTGAATAATAATGATGTCGATATTTTTGGCAATGTTTTATCAAACTTATTAAACAAAAACAGCAATCTGAAGTTTGCTGCTGTGCAAGTGTGGTGAGAATTTTTCCCAAACCCAAACTGAACATCGGTAGCTGACTAAAATGCAACGATACGATTCCGCCAAATTGAGCGCTAATCGTGTACTTACTATCAACCAGGTGGTGGACAATGACAGCAAAGATGACAAGCAACAGCGGGACCACGAACAACAGGCAGATGAGCCCCTGTCACCAATCAAATTCATAATTTCAACGGGTAACCGAAAAAATTCTAAATCATGCACTGACTTTAGTGCCTTGGAGCACAAGTTTAATGGACAAGATGACCATATGAATGCAGTCAGAACACAGTTCATCGCCGTCACAGAGGAGATGGTCAATTTAAGGCGACCTGAAGCAAAAGTAAGCATGCTACATACTACAGTACAGAATATAGATACGGAAGTTACTAATGCGACAGCCGAGGCAGCAAAAATTAAAGAAATGTCAAAAAGTTTTGGCACACTTAATGCCATGATAAGTTCTATACTTGGACAGCTTATGCCACCAGACCCTACTCTTCAGAGAAATTTCAATTCTAATGATGGTTCTATGGGTGACTAGAGTTTCACAAGGTAGTGGTCCTCCAAGTTCCGCTAACTCGAAATTTGTCCTTCCTACTACGAGCACATCTGAGGAGGCAATGGGGCAAAAAAGTGCAGCACCTTCGCAAAGTGTGCAATCGCAATGTGTTGTTGTTTATGCAAGCAACCCAGTCAAGACTTCAGGAATTCATAAAGCATTCCAAGATATAGAGAAAAAGTATTATGAAGATGAACTTGCATCTTGGTCGGGTCTCACTGACAAACACACAGCTATGCAATTTGTAGAACGTTATGAGAAGATAATAAGAAAACACCCAATAACACCAATGAGAATGGTGATTGTTTTTCTATACATTATAAGGTTCTACTGCACATGGGTTGACATCAAAGATACAGAATTGTCATATGAGGCCATTCGCGATGAATTCTTGAGTCGAGAATGGATTTTTGAGGCAAGAAGAGTCATTGCACGGGAATCTGAAAATGTCAAACGTAACAAGTGTGGCTTTGATAATTTCAGGGACTTTCATAAGCATTGGGTCAGTCGCCTGAAAGGCTGCAACTATCATGACGAGTATATGATTGATATTTTCCAAGAAATCATGCCGAGCAGCTGCAGATACCACTTATTCAAAACAAACATTAAGACCTTAACCGCATTTGATGAATATATCTCTGATATGCCTATAAAGGCATTGGCCTTCAAAAAAAAAGCCACAAGGAACTTAAGTTGTTGGTACAGTACCAAAGGCTACTCCTACCATCTCTTAGCCCGCCGATACGAAGCTTGTAGAAAGAAAATTTTCAAATATGACAAACGCCAGCTAAAGGTTGCTCCTCCCTCACCGCTGTTGGTTTCAATTCCTGAACTAGTGGTGCAGCCATGGGATGATGTCATTTACCACGTTTTAACCGACGATTGTTTCAATAATATATAATGTAATGTAACATCTACTCTACCAGGACGAAAAATGACAGCAGTAGTAAAGAAATGGAACACGTAATTCATCTCTCATTTTTGCTGTTTTTTAATTTCTTTGGAAATGTATACATAACGTATAATCTATCATTTCATTATTTAATTTCAGACCACGAATTTTCGCAATCAAAATTATTTATATAGAGTTCAAAGAAAATTCTCGGCTAATGTAAGATATACTAATAGCATGAAAAATAATTCATTTAAAAATTGAGGTTTCCTTCGGACCGACACACAATCGACATCCTCTATGCGTCATACAATTAACATAGGTATTTAACATTCACAATTCGTACCCCAAACCATATACCTACAAAACATGTAACGGACACATTCATTTCAGTTGAGATTCGCTACTTTGTCCTCGAATTCGTTTCCTGGTCAAATACAGATCCACTTGTTACACAGAATATTTCAAGAAAAGCTCATAATAAACCGTGATACATAGGCTGTACCTGTAGCAGTGAGTTGTCTAATAATTCTAACAGCCTACTCCTAAATTTGAAGGAATTCAACGTCCGTTAAGTATCGACTATTTCAATAATATTTTGTAAATAAATTTCTGTTAAACACAATCGTTATTTCAATTAAATAGGTAACAATTATAGATAAGACGAACCTATAAATTGAAATATTAAAACTCTACAAAAACTTCTTTCATCCACTTACCAACAGCGTAACATATTCAAATTTAAACGGCCACTAGAATAGGACCACAAAATTAAATCGAGCTAAGGTTCTTTTACTGCTTGTAACCTCAAAAAGATGTACTTAAATAGTTAATAAGAATTCGAAAGATAAATGGAGATGGAATATCAGTCTTGTAATCACCCGTGAGAGGTTCTTTTTTTTTCCATGACAGTTGACAAATTTCTGAACAGAGATTACTAAATTTTTCAAGAAAGTGGCACTGTAGCAGTTTTTTTATTGGTTTTGGCACATTTTGGTGTCAAAATTAAATTACTAGAAAGTTCGATAGTTCACAGAACGCTCACAGAATATAGCTACAAATTTAAGAACTCGAATAGCACGTAATTCACAATTTACCAAGTTTTCTCTCTTTCCCTTTCATCTTTTTTTAGTGTATTTTCCAAAAGAAAATACAGTGCAATGGCGGGACCTGTGGAAAAGCGCCGATCACGAGTCGTAGATCACCAATATATAAGACATATTTCCACTTTTTGCTCATTTTGGGACTTTTTAGGAGTCTGTGGAACATCCGCTGTTTGACCGACGGCAATGAAACTTGGGTTAGTGTTACAAAGTTTCATGGGCTACACATTCGTGTTAAAATTTTTGAAATTCATTTGCTAGTTTTGGAGGAAGGGGTTCTCAAAGTGTTGCAAACCCACCATGTTGTCATCACGATTACTTTCGTAAATTAAAAGACTTTGACTTGAAATTTTTATAGCAGTTGGAGACTATTAGGGACTGGTTTAGAATTGAATTTGAGCGAAATCGGTCCACTGGTTTTTGAATGGCAGCCAATACAAAATTTTACACTTATGGAAAATACACACTTACCGCGGTTGATGCGCGACAAAGATATTTTTATACGCTTTTATTCTACTCACTCAATTTGTTGAAGTACACCAGATGACCAACTTCAGCACTGCTTTCACGCGTTGCGACACACACATATACACTTATATCCGTTTTTATCAGTTGTTTTTTTTTTCATCTCTTTCGCTCGTATTTCTGTCTTGTTATTATAAATTTTTATTCTACTCACTACTGCGATTTTAAAATATACCAATACTGAAGCCAACCTTCCACAACAAAATATATAATGTTTATTTCGCATGAAGCTAAAGCTAAAAAATAGAAAGCGTATCTTTTAAAAATTCGTTTTTAACCTAATTTATTTAATCAAGAAGTTGACTAGGAACTTTATAATTCAAGATACTAGATGAAAGCGAATAGGATAGAACGAGAAAGGGTCACAACATTCTATTGTTTGTTTTCGTTGCGTAACACCTGAAGCTTTGTATGCAAAAGTAACTGGCCTTCGTAGCTGACATAGATACAAAGGTTCCGAATCTTAATCCATGCCTTTAATTCAAATTCTTTCAAAATTGGTGACGAAAAAACTGGTCTGAAACAGAAAGAATCAGCTTTAAAGCGATATGCTCCCCGTAGAAGAAGAGTGGAGCATTTATTACAAATAAAATTGAATATTTTGAAATAAATTTCATAAACTAAGGAAGAACCATGTGAGTGGCTGTACTATACATTATACGAATTTATCAAAGTTGTTCAAAGAGCAAGTTTCAGGTGAAAATGATTACGAATAAACTGCATGTGCTATAATTTTCCTCTACAATTCCACATTATTAAAAAGATCTTGAAACGAATTAAAGACGTTTTCAAAAGTAAGAAAATATATTCCGCGGCCAAATAATTCGATTTTTTACCAAGTACATATTTTTTTTAACTTACAAAATAATGATACTTTCTTTGCTAAGTGATTTTACATGAGGGATGGTGAAATATTGTCAGGTGATTCTTAACAGTACGTGTAAAAAAATGCGAATACCAACACCAAACACAAATATTATTTTTTGTGTTTCAACAACACAACTCTACATAAACTTTACACCTTCTATGGGAAACTTATAATTACCCATACGTTATTCATTTTGACAAGAAAATCAATTCTGTGCAGCGATGAGCAAACAATGGTCTTGGTTTTCCAAAAAGTGAAAGACTTGATTGAGCAGAACTACCACCGAATGCATAACTTATAAAAATTACGAAAAAACTGCTAAATGTTCGAAATATTGATAGGTACATTTAAATAATTCACAATATTCAATGTTCAAGTTTTTTCTTCCTCACTTTCTTTTGAAAGAATATCAAAGGTAAGTTTAAATTCGCCATCAATATCAGTAAGTCTTGGAGTAAGCAGCAAAACTAAAAACCAAAACTATGACGAAGACTTGACTGTATGCAACGTCAAGACCAAGACAAAGATTATTATATGATTTTGGTCTCACTTTTATTCATCAAAAATTTTCTAACTCGAAGGTAGAAATACTGTAGGTATTTCTGACAGCAAAAATTGAAATATAGGCAATTTTATTTTTATTTTTAAATGATATTCTAACGTTTAGTTAATTAACTACCATAAACGTTTCGGAATTGATCAGCTGATCTCCCGAATTATACAGTGAACACCGCATAAAATAAACGCTGCGATGAGAATTTATAAGGTTCCTGCCAGTACACGATTTTAGGAATATCCCTTGGCGCTTCGCTTAAATAAACTTCATTCGTTCGCATAACGATTAATTTATTGTTATACAAAACTTCGTGTTCATATTGCCTCCTTTTTTTTTTCTTGAATTTTTCCTCCGTTTTTTTTAAAACAAATACGCGGAGTTGACGTGCAAACAAATTCATAACTCGAAAATATTCTCCCACGTTTAATAGAGCGATGATGATACCAACGGAAGGCAGAAATTTATTTACGAGCAATGCCCATGCATTGTTGGCAGTAGGTTAATGGTGAAGTATACTGTTGCACTGGATTCGTGGTGAGCAAAACCCAGTGGTCAGGCCTGTGAAATTACCAACGACCATCAGAGCTCAACTTGACCGTCATCACATTAATATTTTATAATCTGTAACTTTCGTTCTGCTACACGTTTACATCGTTCTGTAATTTCTAGGCTACGAATAATAATACTTCGTACGCACTTGTACGCTCGCTCAAGTGTGACTGGGTAGTCAACATTTAATCAAAAATGGATTTTTTGGAACTTTTTCAAGTTAAAACCCCTTTCAGATAATATGGCACTATTTTTTACGAGCATCTAGTTCACACAAAACTATTGATTAAACGTCCATTAAGTACCCAACTTTTTTTCGTTAAACTAAAACCATTAAACTTCATCACCAAATAACACTCGTCAAAGTAAAACCCAATTTCACCACATGTCCGAACCCAACAAATGGATATAATTGCTATTGAATTTCACATAATGCCGCAATGAATCAAAATACAATAGATACCTACTTATGTTATATCCATCAACAAAAAAAGAATCTTAATTCCATGCACTTTTTCTCTTACAACTGAAGGAATATAGGTGGAATGATAAAAAAACTGATTTCTGTATAATAATGTTCTGTCTAATGGTGGCCAAAATATAATGTAAAATGTATATACCTAAACCTACAGGAAAATTTAGGTTAAAAGAACACATTAAAGTCATGACAAAGGAAATTAAAAATTAGGAAATTTTCGATGATTTTTCTAAAAGATTTTAGATTTGTATCCAGCGGCGAATCCAGAAGAAAAAATTGGGAAATGTCCCCTTAAACGCCAAAAAGAAAAAAAAGAAAAGAGAAGAAAATAAAAGGAAAAAAATGGAAGTATGACGCACAGTATCCAGATAAAAAGTGTCCAAATTTATTGAAGGGAAAAAAAAGTCAACTCAAAATCATTGTTATTCCGCCCCCAAAATGACGCTCTGGATCCGCCTCTGTTTTTTATCGCGACAAGTATATAAAAAATCCTTCCTCTGAATTTAATTTTTATAACCTAACAACATAAAATCTTTTACTATAGAATTTTAATTTTAATACTTCGGAAGCAAAGAAAAAAGAATAATTTTTGGGGATGGAAAAGAAAGGAAGACGCACATAAGGCAGGGTTTTTAAAATGTAAGACTAATAGATTTCTGATATTTTGTAAGTCTAAACCGAAAACATAGTAAGAGAAATGGATACAATTTCTTTTTAAATGAAGTCGTGATTTTGATATTTTTAATTTCATTTGATACTTCCAGAACTCGAGAAAATAAAAACTAAATAGCACTATCCAATAAGTATTTAATTCATTTAAAAGGGAAAATAGAATACATAAAAAACTTTTCAAACACAAAATTAATTCATCTTTCATGAATCTCCACCCCATAAAATAATTTCAATTTAAATACATAAATTTTCTGACGATACTTATCGAGTTTTTCGAGTTTCATTTTTATTTTTTTTTTTATGCTGATATCTGTTATGCTTCCAACCGGTATCAATTATCGATGTAAAACCTCCAGAAAATAATTTTATTCACTATCAACCCACTTCACAGAACCACTTTGTAATAAAACTAGAACAACTAATATACATAGCCTTCAGAGGCATTTGGATAGAAAAAGACATTGATTTAAAGGAGGTGATCGAAAATCTTCGCAGGGGAACATTGGATCCCTATTTAACATTGACTAGCCCTTTGGAGCACATTTAAAAAAAAGTCATGTATACTTTTTCATGTGCTGCATAGCCTGACTTAAAATCATTCATGCATATACAACTCTTTTTGTAAGTTCATCTTCGAAATGTGCACGAAGACCGTAATAATATGTTATAACTTTGGAAGGCCAGAATAAAAAATTTTTTTCCACTCCATGTAACTTTGTTTTCATTTCCATTTTTCCAAAACAAACTGAATGTACTTATTTATGCCAAGGACATACAAGTTCCAAAGCAAACCTGAACAGAAAAATTTATAATAGTCTAAGATACTTTTTTTTTCACAATTTTCAATTGAAAATTAAATTTGCTGCAGAGCGCAGACCAAATTTGTGTGATAATTTTTTGTTTGTCTATGCGATGAACAGCTTCATGCTCAAACAAGTTTCAATTTTCGCTAACGCGGTACTATACATCATAATCTTGAGGTCATCCAAGTACTTAAAAAACGTACTTAGGTATCTAACTATCTATCCTTTTTCGCCACTCATCTGCGCAGGCATCAAACATAGAAACCTAGGTATTTATCTCTTCGATTTTCTTGCAAAAAGTGGTACGTCCTGTTTTTTTCATCTCGTCAAATTAGCGAATACAGATGCTAATCGGAATTTGTTCGAAAAGCAAATATACGTCGTCATATTTCAAGGATGGACTTCTTAATAACAAAAATAACATACAATATTATCGAGATATCAACACGCTATTGAATGGAGAGATGCAGACTGAAATGAAAATATGAGCTGACAATCGTTCAAATTACTTGCTAATCATTCAAAATTAAAACAAAACGCAAATATGAAGAAGAGCAAGAGCGCATTTAAGAATTGGAAGGCCTAATTCTTTGTCGAGACTCTACTGCGAACATTCATGAATAGTGAAGCAGGAAGGGGCATCAAGTAGTGAATATCCATACCTGGTAAATAATGTGACAAATATGGAGGCCCGGGGCCTCCTTAGAAATACGGTTCTAAAGCAGAAGAAGAGTAGTGTGATATAGAGAAGTGGAGGCTCTACAAGGAGGGCTAAATTCGTCTCATATTATCAGCTGATTATCATGATGATTATGCGACGATGTATATTTTTCTTATATAATTTTTCGTAGATAAGAAAAGAACAGGTTTAAACTCATTTCTGAGAATGTGAAATAATTGAATATATGATCAGTTGACCACTCATAATATAATAATCTTAAATCCTACCATAGTGTAATTGAAAAAATTCAGTTTTAAAAGAAAAGGGTAGGCCAAACCCAGTGTTAGATAGGCTATTTTTTTCCTACCGGGAAAATCTATAAAGGGCGCCAAAATTTTCTCCTTGCAAGGGCGCCCAGTTTTGTTTTATTACAATGACGACCCTAATGATTCCCTTTACCAAAACAATGTCTATACTGGCATAAGAAAAAAATAGTCATAGTCCTTAATGACGAGCGTTTTTTTTTTAATTGTACTCGAAGTATTGAAATTTTTTTTGTTTTAAAGGCAAAGGGCGCCAAAAACTTCTCGCGGAAAAGGCGCACCGGGAAACTCCCGGTAGCCCGGTGGGCCTGTTAAATGTGATGAGGGAAATTTCAATTTTTTTTCACAAATTAATTTACCAAAATTTTTGATGAAATTTTGAAAAATATAGATATTTTTGTAATAGACAACTACTAAGATTAGTGGAGAGATTAAAAAAAAAACGTAGCCCAACACATTTCTTAAATGTAGGCTTAATAGAAAATGAGAAACTTGCATGCTTTCTAGGCTAGGTATTGTGATTTTGAAGGTGATTTTTCAAATTAAATGTAGGCTCACTTTTTTCTTAAAATAAGTAGGCCTAAAATATTTCTTGGAATATGTAGACCTATTAGATCATTTAAAAAAAATGATCTAATTTTGAGATCTAGATCAATATTTTTTAAATATTTTAGATCTTTAGATTCGATCGTTAATAATATTATTAAATTATTTATTATTAAATTTTGAGTAATTGTCCGAACTGAAAAGTCAATATTAAAATTATTTTATAATTTATTTCGCATTTTTTGGGGGTAGATAGCAGTCAGGAGTAGAAAATTCGGAACTGATAATAAAAATAGAAAGATCTAACAAATTAGATCACAATCTATAACACCTTGGTAGACTGATCTGTAGATAAGGATATAGACTGCAATATTTCTGGGATCTGGAGATCACAATCTAGATTGTCTCAATTGATTTGTTGACCCACATTGATTAAAAGTTGATTTTCAAAAACAAATAAACAATTTCCTCAGGTAAGTCACACTTATAAATCATAGAAAAATAATTAGGTAGCTGATTAAAAATTATCCAATAAATCTTAGGGCGAGTACATATTTGTATCATTCTGCCATGTTGTATCATCAGTGCCTATCAAAATATGATACGCACCGATCATACGACTCTAATTTTGTGAAGAATTACTTTGGATCGTATCATACCCCTAATTCTATTGAAAATTTTGAGATCCCAGTAGAACCTTCTGATTTGATGGCAGAATATTGATATCAAATGGAAAAAGCCCATATCGTATTATCGTATGATTTTTTGGCACGGTACAAGGTTACAGACCTCGTACACATTGAGACGATACCATGATACAATATCGCAGAACGATACAAATTGTACCCACTTTCATGATTCAATTTTAACTACCTACCATTTTTTATTTTTCAAACCGATGTTTTGGGGGCCACTCTTGTCTGAATGAAAGTATAAATCCAACAACTGACCAGAAATTCCAGCTTGGTACCTACCTCAAAAAATATATTCAACGATATATCACTCAATGATTTGTGAATTGTTGCCTCTAACTCTTTTTTAGGGTCACTCACGCCCCAAAAACTGGTCTATTCCAAAAATGGGCCATATCATTACTTAAATAAAATATGGGCCTAATACCTCAAATTAACAAAAATTTATGACCTTTTCGCAGGGTTTTTTTTCACCCTTCAGTCTTCACCGTCTTTTATTGATAAAGAACAACGTCTTTTGAAGCCTTATATAATGTTGAGTAGTTTTAACCTTGTATTACAGAATACCACTGTCGTTATGGGTACTCCATTATATTTAACGTTATTTTCGTTACTTTTTATGGCAAGACGATGAAAAAGTTATCTTTATGCGATCATAATGACTTATAGAATCTGGCTACTAAAGCGCCACTTCACGATGATTTGGCTGGTTCCAACCAGACTTCTGGTGGCATAGATGTGGTAATACGGTTCAATTTGTTATAGGTGGAAACAACAAAAAATTTTGGGCGCATGCAAATTTAATTTCACGAAATAATAAAAATAATTTCTCGTCTCTCCGTTCATTATAGTGATGGTACCAAATTTCAGCCTTCAACATTACTTAATTAGTATTTTTCTTATTGTTAACTTCTAAAATTCAAATACTTCTAGGCAGCCCTTCATCCCTGGGAGAAAGACCAATTAATCGAAGAACAAGTTTTACTCAGCTCATAAATACATTTTAGATAGGTTGAAAATAATTTGAATTATGTACTCAACAACTGACATATTGATAACAAAATTATTGCTTCCTCTGCAATCGTAATCAACCCCTAATTACTAAATCTTGCCCAAATAAATATCTTAACTTAAACTAGCAAGGATGAATCGATTTATTGCGCTTTTTTCATTCGCAAAAGTGATGCGTCAATGATGAAATTAATTTTTGTTTTTATGAATCTGACTTTAAGAAAAAATGATAGAAGATTAGAAGATGGAGTAGGGCTGGTACTACTTTGAAGGGAATGTAAAGTACAATACAAAATAAACCATAAATTTTGGTTATAAAAAGTGAAAATTTTCTTGCAAATGAAGCACAAACAACCCCATTTTAGGAGAAAATTTTTTATAAATAACCCTCTTAACTATCATATAAGATACATAATTTAAAAAAATGAACTTTGTAAGGGTGTAGACAGAGACAAGCCTCTATCAGTAGGCCTACAACAAAACTTAATACTCATTCAGCAGGAATTAATTAAATATTTCCAAATTCAAGTCAACGTTTTTCGAGCATAGATGATATCATGATTATTTTTTTTTTTGCTGTATATTTACTTTTCAATATTAGTGATCATTTATGAAACGCTCTGTATAAAGATAACCATAGACCTATATGATTTTGATTTGTTGTTAGGTTTCTTTCGACCTAAAAAGAAAAACTATTTAGGTTTGAGCTCAAACTTTCACCATGAGGTCAATTTTAAACTGCAGGTTCTCTTTATAAACAAGAAAAAAATATTTTACGATTTTGAGCTGATAAAAATCATCTTACTTTCGGCGATTTTTTGAAATAGATTCAAAACGAAAACTTCTCTTGGCTAAGATCACAGTTTTCACAGCTGTTGATAGGTTTAAAATTAATTAAAACAGGTGTTTTGAGTAAGGAGAAATCCATTACATTTAAAAAAAGTTAATTTTGGTGAAAATTCCGCGAGATAAATTACGAATTCGAGACGCAAACCATTTAATCAGACTGAATTTTCGAAAAGAAAAGAGATCCGTGGAAGTTTTGTAACAATATTACCGCATCAGTTATGGCACTGCCATGAGCATTTTATGTACTGTGCATGGGCGAAATTACGAATTAATGTTGAGTTTAGGCGTTGAGGTAACGCAAAATAAAAATAAAAATTAAGGACACGAATAGAAAACCTGTTCTATGAAAGTGTGGGTAAAAAACTTTACACCAACAAGTTCGACGACCTGTTCCCTAAATTTTAACCAGAAATTTGTAACTCACCTGACTAATCATAGAATTTAACGACATCGATATTTACCATTTTGTGTTTCTGAGAACTTTGACCACAGGAGGACCATCTTCTGATCGAACAGTGATTTATTAATTTTATGGGTTCGGTTCTCTATAATGTAAATAATAATATTTGTACATACGTGATACGGAAAAATGCGCGTGAGGAACATATATCGCCTCACAATATATAGGCAACTTTAAAATAAGAATAAATTACCTATCTATTATGCATACGAGCACTTATTCGCAACCTCTTATCGGATAAATTTATTTAATTTATGGTAAATAATTAGCGTTTACCTACGTGCGCCGACCGATACAACTGATTTTATGCATAATTCAGAGGCAATGTAACGCGAAGATTCGTTTCTGGTATTGTGATGGTGAAAAATGAAAAAAATGTGAAGAAAATGTTAGCTGTTCTCTTTTTCTAAATGTCTCAAGATAACAGAAATTACAATTTCTCTACCTTAATCGTTTGTCGAAATGATAGATGGTACAATGCTAATTGAAAAATAAAATCTGTTTTTACAACGTCGAGTATGTATGAAAAAAGTATTTTCAACTAACTTCATAAGTTAAATTTTAATGTAAACTAACCATCCACAAGTTTCCCAATAAAACCTCAATTTTCCAAATTTCAAAAAAAAAATTTTTTTTGAAAATTTTGATGCGAAATAATTTTTGAATAAATGTGTAGCGGGTAAAAATGTAGAAAACGCACTCAGAAGTGGATTTTCCAGAAAATTGGGAGCAACTTCATTCGTTAGTAAAAAACAAATTCTATGAATATTAGCACGTTTCATAGACTAACTTCAAGTAGAATTTTTGTTTCTAACATGTAAAAAAAATCTATATCTTCTAATTAACAACACTGAATACCCTGATTTAAAAAAATGTTTATTCCTGACGTAATTTTATGCGGAAAAATAAGAAATTTTGGAGAATTCAGCTATACAAAAAATAAGTAAAAATTTTTTCAAATTTATTTTCGAAAATACAATTCTTTTATAAGCTAAAATGAAATAAAATTTCTGAGAAAAAAAAATAGTTCATCCAAAAACTAGCCAATGAATTTTCTATTGAGATACCTTCTTTTTATAATTCTGGAAAATACGGGGCTAAATTAAACATTAAATTTTCAGGAAACTATTCCAGCGAAAGAGTTTACACCGTCGATTTTGTTCATTTCCGATTTATTTTTCAACAAATCTTCCAACTTAAAAAGTGGCTGACAAATTTGAAACATCCGTCACATACCGCAAGCGTAAAACACAAACGAATCGACCAAGAAGGAATGGCATACATACAGGATCTCAATTTTCCCATCAGCAAACAAACTGCTTAGAACAACTCGTGACCTTGGTCAAAACTAAACGACGTGGACGTAAGGTCACTCAGACACGCAGAACAGACTAAACTCGAAGATACCTGAAAACGTTTTCCGATTACCGATTTATGCTCACCGCTTAGCAAATTTTAACGATGAGTAGTAAAAGTAGGCCTACCATCGTATGTATTCAAAAACCAAATCAGCTCGTGCTTAGGGCGTACCAACTTTCCTTCGCAGCAAAAAATAAAAACGACCAAAACAAAAAAAAACCTCGGAATATTCGACGCATGAATCGTTCCTTTTTATCCTTCTCTCCTGTTTTTTTTTCTTTTCATACCGTGACACAAAAGCAACAAAAGCTGTCAACTTGTTAGTTCCGCACAACACCATCATCACCATAAAGTCACTGACGGACACAAGGCCGAACATAAAGACGTTATATAACCGGCAACCAGAACAAATAAATCGCATGCAAAACCCACAAACCCTCGATTAACCTATCTCTTCACCCCTCCCCCGTTACTGCCACAGAGAAAAAAAAAATCGGTACACGATCAAGGGCTCTATAACTTTTATCGTGAAAAAGATTACCATACCATTACAATGATCGAAATTCCTCTTTCCCAAATTATACATTTCCTAACGGTTTCATTATTTACGACTTGAAATTAGCGGAAATCGACTCGAATAGAAGAAAAAAATGGTCAACTTCACGATTTAATTACCTTCGTGAAATGATACTTCAATATTCAATTGCACAGACAGCTGTTCGGTAGTAGACACTTCTCGTGGCTTGTATTCCAAAAAAAAAAAAAAAGGAAGAAGAAGAGGAGGAAATAGAAAAGAAGCTGTGATTCCAGGTGGTACGAGTACGGTGCGAGTGCATCGAAATGCAAACTCTGCATTGCTTCAATTCCTTGAAGCAACAACAACAGCAATACAATATTCACAAAGGGACGATTGTGGAGATTGCAAATACGATATCGACATTTTCACAAATCGATGGGGACTGGGATGCTGAATTTAGAAAGAAAAAAAGTTGTTCATAGGGAGAACGAATTGTTCTGAAATTTTATTCTACAGTCCTGGTTCTTGACAAGTTTTGCTAGAAGCGAGTGCTCAGTTCAACTTTGTGGTTTTAGTTCCCTGTAAGTGTGTGAGTGTGTGAGTTAGGCGTAATAATTACAAAAATTCAAAAAAACTCTAGCGCAGCAAGTCTCGCTAGAAAAAGTACGTTTTCGAGAAAAAGAATTATGAATTTTGATGGTCATATTAATTGTCTGTAAGTTTAATGCCTTAATGGTATACATTATGATTGTATGAAATTTGTTAGCTGCTGACAAAATGTTAGATAATGTGAAATTTAAAAGCATTATTAATTCTTCAAATGAAAAATTAACTAAGATGATAAAGTATATGGTAAATAATCATATAATTTCAAATAAAACCAAGTAAATATAATAAAGTTACCTATGAAATAAAAAATAAATTTTATTAAAAAAAACTAAAACTGACTGCTTTAATCTAAATATTGACGAATGTGTCCAAATTTATGACAATAATTTTTTCAATCTCTAAATTCTCATTTTCTTCAATTACAACCTTCTAATTTTTTCAGTTTTAGGACATTCTCCGGATGGTCAGAAACATTCTGAGCCTACTTTCATTAAAATCCATGAAATAAGGCACTTGTTTTGACCGAACTAAATTCCGTTAGTTCCGGAGATAGAACATACCAAACATAAACCTCCTCCTTACGCAGTCAAAAGAAAACATGAACATGTAGTTAATTTTTGTAAAAAAAAAGTTCATGCAAATTATAAAAAAAAAAAAGTGGAAAAAAGTTTTACTGGAAGTACCATTCCATCAATCCGCACCAAAATTGGTAGAATACTACAGTAAATTTTAACAAATATTTGTTTGAAATTTCATATATATTGTTCCAAATTCCACATTTTATGACCAATATAAAAACAAAAATAGCCGTACCGGAAGTGCTGTCCCGCTGATGCGTATCAAAATTAGTAGCGTACTACAATGAATTAAAACTAATATTAGTCTGAATTTTGTGGCTATTGATGCAAAATTGAGTATTTTATAGCTAATATAAAAACAAAAATGGTGGTACAGGAAGTACCATCAGACGGATCCGCATCAAAATCAATAGGTCTGATCTGTGGCTTGAAACAAATGTTCATACCACATTTTGTGATTATCAGACAAAAAATGCGACCTGTACTATCGGATCAAGAAACTAACTAATATCTATCTATCTATCTATATATATAATATATACACTTATTACAATATATTCATGTATAAATTTGAGACACTGGTGCCAGTACATACTTATACAGGATAAGTCAGTTGATCACACAGCATGAAAAAATCCCATTTGCTGCGTGTTAATATGATTTAGTGAGGAAAATCAATACAATTTTCCTACAGTGAGTCAGCCTGATACACAGCATATAAAAATAAAATACATCGATGTCAAATAAAGGTAAAATACGAAAGAAAATCAAAAATTCCTGCATTTAACAACATAAAAAGTTACCTCTGATTCAAATAAAATAAAATCAAATAAAATGACAAAAAATGCAAAATAAAGCTGAGGAGTGTCTTATTGAAGAAAATAAAGAAATCCGTAATCAAAATTAATTAACTAAAATGAAAATAGGACAATCCAAATTAAATTAAATACTCGAATAAACCACGTTGGGCAGTGATACAATAACCCAATTGATTATAAAATTCAGAAGAGACAGCTGCAAGTTGCCAGTGGGTAATATTAGCACAGCACATGTCAATAGCATAGTGTAGAGATTCTACATTAGGAAATGGCGTAGCTTGGCAGATTGTACTTGTAATGTGAACCCAGAGAAAAAAGTTTAATGGGTTTAGATCTGGTGACAGAGGTGGCCATGCTAAAGGTTGGGTATAAGTTCCAATCACGTGTACTAGGAAAGATTCTTCAAAAAATTTCATAGCAGGCCTGTAGTTATGGGCTGGACATCCGTCATGAAGATACCAGATTTCCCCTCCAAGATCCAGTTTCACAAGCTGTTCACTAATCTCTGTTTCTAGCAAGTTTAAATATTTTGGGCCCATTAATGCACCGTCAATAATTACTGGTCCAAGTAAATTCTGGTTAATAATACCTACCCAGAGGTGAAGTTTTGCTGGGTATTGAGTATGATTCGCATACATTTCATACAGATTACTTTGCAACCATAGCTGGTAATTTTGCGAGTTGGGAGCATGATGAAGGGTAAAGGTACTTTCATCTGTGAAGAGGATATTACAAATAAAGTCTGGATCCTCAGCACTAAATTCCAATACTTATCCTGCAAATAGCATACACCTAGCTGAATCTCCAGGTCTTTGTTCTTGGTAGATACTTACTTTGTATGGTTTGTAATTGTATTTGTGTAACTTACAACAAACTGTAGATTGTGAGAGCCCAGTCTCTCTTGCCATTTCATAAGTGCTTCTTTGAGCATTGGCACTGACACTAGCTAAGACAACTGTATCATTTATTGAATCCATTTATCAACGATGATTACCTGTTCGATGATGTTACACAACCTATTTGCTTGAATCTGTTATAACAACACTCCACAGTTGTATTTTGTGGTTTTGCTCGATTTGAAAATTTTTGGGAGAATTTTTCAGATACATTGCGAAAGGATGACCGGGTTAAATATGTTTATATCCAAACAATTTTTTATTTTACCAAATACATTATTATGCACTTTTGCTTTTAAACTATACTCGTATGTTGTACCTATTCACAATACTGTAAAATAAAATAACTTATTGCAGTGAAAAGACATGTATTTCGTACTACTATCAATGCAGTTTATTTTTACATGCTGCATATCAAGTTGACTGATTGTAGAAAAATTACATTGATTTCTTTCCTTAAGTCATATTAACACACAACAAATGGGATTTCTCTATGCTGCATGATCAACTGACTTACCCTGTATATACTTATGTAGGTATACAAATAAAATTTGATTTTTTGCTGAAAATTTTCAAGAAAATATTTTTTTCTTAACATTTTCTTCGCACACAAGCACAGTTTTTTTATGGATATGTAGTCAAGATTTGCTAAAACATGCATTTCTCAGGAATGCTAAAATAAGACCCAAATATCTGAACTGATGGCTCTCTATAACCTTTATTGGGAAATGAGCAAGTTTAACCACTTTTGCATTTTCTGTTGTCACGTACATTTTAACATATCCTATACTACAATACCAACAATAATTGTATGTAAGTACGTATTTATGTATGTATGTATGTATGTATGTATGTATGTATGTATGTATGTAACCGCATTCTGACAAATCAGACCAACAATGTTATTGAAATTTACAGGAAAGGGGTTTTCGGTTACGAAAAAACGATTTAGATAAGTCCCAAATTTGAGAAAATTCGCTGAACAGAAATATGAGCATCTCACTTTATCCATTAACGGAGTAAGGGATAAAAACAAATGATAAAAGTAACAGACAGGTAAGGTTTTATTAGCAAATTCTGGTAGGTCTAGGCTGCGTATGATCATTATGATTTATGACTAATGAAGTAATGAGTTTATAGCAACAATCTCTAATTTTATTCTTGAGAATCGAGATATGTTATTGAAATATATTTATGAAATTCCCCAGCTTGAATTAAATTAACAAATTTTTTTTAATTTCCACATTCGAGTAAAGCTTGGTGAACCAGGTACTTTTAGTGAACTGATAAACGTGCCTTATTCCTAATTTATGTTCAAGTATAGTCTCAGTCATTTCTATAAATAAGATCGACACAACGTCATAAATAAATATAAAAAATTAAGTACATATTTGCAAAGAGAACATAAATTGTTATTTCACAAATCAAAACAATTACGAATCATGCTTCATAACCATTTTTGCTTTTTTTAAATTTATTATGAGTGGCTTAGTAGCAACACATATTATTGTATTTTTGACTCAATATCTCTCTTAATTGCAACAAAGAGTAGGTAAAATCACTGCGTGAGTTTTGAATAACAAAGGAAAATAAAACTGTCGAGGAAAGGGGTCTATAGCCTCCTCAGCCACACCATTGGCCACGTTATATTGATTTTAGTATCAAATACATTTCAGTAAACTAAATAAAAACAAAATGAAGCTTAAAATGAAGTATCGATAATATACTTGAAATAATTGCGCCGACGAATCATATTTCAAGACCATTATTCTACTTTTCGACCCACAACCAGAACCAGTATTATTACCTGAACGTATTTTTAATTTAAAATTTCGTAATTACAATTAAAACAAACCAGTTTTCTCCACCACCAGATTTCAATACTCTGAAATTGAAGTATTCTGACGGAAGTAAATACACTCAACAGGTCCAGCCTGTTTTAATTGTTCGTCTTTTCTTTTCGAAAAAAATAAGTTTTTTTTATTTATATATCATACGAAGTAATACAACAGCAACTTTTTTTCATAAGTTAGTAAATTATTTAAAAGGAATAAAATTTCGTGTGTAATGAAATACTGATCCGAACTAACTGATAAATTAACTTTTATTTATTCATCGATAAGGTACTAACACAATCTGTTTAGATAGCTAATTTACGTTAGGTACGCAAAAAATTATTTAAAAGAGGAAAGAAATTTAAATATTTGGTGTAGCCTAGGCGTTGAATTTGAAAAGAGAAACAAAAAATTACAGTAGATTTTGGAACGAGATAATCATCGTATAAGGGGATAACAAGAATCGATAAAAGAGAACCTCGACGAATTCGTTGAATAAAATTGTGTAGCAATCGCAAAATTTGAGGGAGAAAATTTTCAAGTGGGCGAAATTTAAAAATTAGGATGCCTACCTACACACTTCCGATGGTACCTACTCCTTAAATGCTTGTACATTTTATAAATAAATAGGCTATACAGAAATTAGTTTTGAGTAAATAATATTTACGCTAATGCAAACTTAAAATAGACAGACCCAACGGAGTGCATAATTATGGGAAGAAAAAGCCCCTGCCCCCTGAACATAAATATTTTGACAGAGGTCATTGTTTCCCAAGCTAGGCCAGAAAAAATTATTCATACAGCATTGATACAAAATAAACTGGAAATAATACTAGAATTTCAAGTAATAACCTGCCAAAGAAAGCATTTCATGCAATATTAGAAAAAATAAAATTACTGAAATAGGTAGTACATAAAATTGGATTTTTCAAGAGAAAATGTAACAGTATGACGTAATACGAAGTTTAATGCTAAAAATTGGTTATCACAATATCACAGCACAGATGTACATATACCTAATCAAAGGGAACAACAGGGAAAAATCAAGTCTTAATTTTTCCATTAAATTGTGAGAATACAATTTCCGCTTCAAATTTTCTAGGCCACATTTTCATTTAGTGATTCAGTCGTTGTTGACAAATGAAAATTAGTCGTCATGCAAATTAAAGCTAATTTTACGTTTAAATTACGTTTTTTCGAGTCGTACCTTCAGCATTCAATGGTAAATTTGAAAGCCGCAGAATAATCTTGCAAATACAGTCACAAATTTACTTGCACTATTATCAACCAAAAGAGTAATAAAAATGTGTAGTTTACAAGTTCCTTTGTCTTTCACACAAAAATTTAAAAAAATAAACACACAAGAACCGTTTTTCTTCATGATAAATAATGACCCTGAATTTTCTGTGTTTCATGTTTTGGTGGATATCGCATGACCAGCTTCAGTAAAATATGTGCTCAAATTTACCTCAGTTATTTGGGACAGTTGTTCATTAATACGTTCCAGAATTCAATTAGAACATCTAACAGCAGGGATAGAAAAAACTGGAGCTGGCACAGATTAGCATAAATTTTCCGCGATTTATAAAATACATAATAAATAAATAATTTTCCTCTCATATTCAAAATAAGCTAAAACGATGGAATCGCTGGATTAGAACAGACGTTAAAGAAAAATGAAAAATTTCGGAATCAAATACCGATATAATTTTTTTTTTTCTCACAATAGAATTGCTCGATATAATAGCCTACAAAAATATTCATTTGGAATAACGTATTCATTGTAAACGAAGGATTTATTCGTCGGATGGTTGATTAACCAGAAGATACGTAAACGACCTATAAAATACTTTCACTTTCAATAACTGTCTGGATTCTCCAGACTTGTCTTCGTCCGCCAATCCACACGTTCGCCGGTTACATCTTCTAATTCGCTTTTAATTCACGCGAATCGAATCGCACGTGACATTGTCTCATCAAGGCGCTCAATCTCAAAAACGGAATTATTACGTACAGCCTATATAATTTAAGCTCATAGTATGACCACATTTACAGCGGACTGTCATTGTAAACTAATTTGGTACATAGAAAATAGGAGACAAAACTTTTTCCTGCACAATAAGAATAGAATTTGAAGGAGAAAAGTCTGTAGGCTATTGTTCATAAAATAAAATGAATGGTAACTTCATTTTTTACGTTTTTCGCAGAATTTTTTGTTACCTTGTTGAGGTTTTAAGGCAAAGGGGTGAACAAGAAGGAAGAGGAGAAAATAGAGGTTGGACTCAGCCATCCCCACCCAAGGGAAATATAAGCTCTTAATTTTTTAAGCCTCGAATACTCCAAAATTTTTCCATTCCTCAATATTTTTTTATACCAACGCCAAAGTGAATATTCAGAAATTCAAAAGCTAAGAACGGAATTAAATGATCAAACTCTTCGTAAAAGCATAAAAATCAAACGAAAGGAAAGTAGTCTGGGAGATGAAACGAGTGACAATTATCTAATGATTCTGATTCACAAATCATACACCACAAACAAATGGTTACGTATCAAATTGCCATTAAAATTTAATTTCGAAATTCTAGTCCCACTGAATCGAATGAAGTATGTTAATATTTTCAAAAATCATAGCTGTAGCGTTGGACTCTCATTTCATGAAAAAAATATTGCGCATCATACAACACACGTGTTGAAATAATAGACTTGAAAATTCAAAAAAACAAATTTTTATCTCACAAAATAAGCACTTCTCTTCAATAAATAACAAATAATACGTCACTTTTTTTCTCTCGGAAAAATTAATAAAATCTGATAACATGGGCTTCGAATCAGATTCAATTAAACTAAAGAATTTCAATTTTTAGCAATTTAAAATATCATCCCTACAAGTGAGTCATGAACTGTGTACTTAGGTACGTGATATAGAATTGATATTCAGTCTGATAGGTTCCGTAAATTTCAAAATTTTATTAAAGAATACGACAATGCATTTTTAAAGGTGATTTTTATCAAGAAAATTAACGTTTTCGATTACATACTTCTCATTCGAATCTTATTTCTGTCAGAAAGTAAAGTATTCTTAGAAGAAATGAACAAACTTCTGTCATGCGTTTCACGTCCAATTAAATATACCTAATCACTACACGGTACCTATGTTCTGATTAAATGCTGTATAGTAACGGTAAACCGAAAGTATATTCTCTATTTCTTTCATCCAGAAATTATTACTGCAGACAATCAAACATCATGAGACAAAATCAAATACACGAACTTCTGACACCAAACGTAATAAATTAATTAATTACATAATGTTGACAGCGTAGTAATTTTTTGTTTTAAATTTCCTAAAAGACGCCATTTAGAAAAATCAAAATATAAAAATACTTCACTATAATTTGTCAGAAGATCTAAAATAGTTTCAGCCAACGTTACTCAACAGCGGAAAAGAACAGAACTTTCTAAGAAAAAACTTTCACTTTCTACAATTACGGTAATAATCATTTTAATTTCTCACGCAAGTAAATAATGAAAAAATTTCAAGAAGAACTGTGACCTCGGACATTTTTATTTCTTACCCATTTACAGCCGGAATTTCGCGTAGTAGTCACTGACTATTTCACCCGTCCCTAGAACAGAATTATGGTTACATTCGCGTTACTCGGCATGATTTTGGAATGAAATGATATCACTTATCTCACAATTAATGAAACATATTCCGAGAAGAATTCAAAAAACATCTCAAATCAATCAACAAATTGATTATTTTTAACATCTCTGCCCCGACATCGAAAACAAACCTTATAATGAGACAAACAATAAGAAAAAAAATCTATTTCTCTAACAGAGAGGGGATAGAAGAAGACTAATTAATATAAAAAATTATACAATTCAAAAACGATTCATAATTAATCGGTAATGGTAAACTCATATTTTCAATAACATCGAAACTGCAGCTGTTTCGAAATTCTAGTTGCAAAACTGAGCGTGAATTTTAGTATCGAGTCAAAATTATTGAATCCTGTTCAACCGCATCTCATTCCCATAAGATACTTCGCAAATACTTAGTATAAATAAACAAAGAAATGTTCGTGGAATTTTCATCAAAATCGAAAAAAATTTAGGTAGTGTTATAATTTCAATATTTTTACATAAACTGAGTTTACATACATCGATAGATACCTGAACAAAAATTTATTTACCTAGCCTACTCGTTTTTAATGCTCCAAAAATTAATTGTTTTCTCAATAGAAAGGTAAAATTTTTATGTTTGAAACGATTTACTTGATAAAATATCACAGATGAAAAATTTTGGCTTGCCTTAGCAATGGATAATAGCTATACCAAGACCACGACTACGGTAGTCTAGTTCCAAGTCCGTCCATAATAAGAAATAAAAAAATTAAACACCGTGTGGAATACCTTGTTGTGAGAGATATTCACACTAGAAGGTTTTCAACAGTATTTGCGTGTTCTGCCACTTCATACAATTAAGTATGGGAGAGCCAAATCCTCGGCGAACACTGGCGATTTTTGAGCCGGTTTTGAGAGTTTATATACAGAATATGGCACATGCACACAGACACACATGCATACGTACATGTACGTAATTATGTCATGCGTTACGTCGTTTCTTGCCTCTGTTGAGGTGATAAGAAATGACGCAGCACGTTTGGTACTGGGCTGTAACATTACCGAGATCGTTATCAGGTAATTGATCTCGGCCTGTGCAATGTATCTTACCTGTACGTATGTACAGGTACGAACGTACAAACGCACTAGTGTAAATTCGTTTAACGTCATAAAGACGATTATTGCCAGCCTTTGGGCGGCAATTGTCGTCAAGGGGTGTGAGCCCCTATTACCTCATACAATTATTGTCCACACAGCTACTCCCCCCAGTTTTTGCGCCGCAAAAATGATCAGTCACGCGCCTGGGGGTACTTATCGAGTCTACTGCTGTCATTGGTCCTTCTCCCATTTGGCCAGAGCCGATCCTACCGCAGCGCCTACACACTTGTAAGACATCTTACAAGCGTTGAATCTAGCCTGGTAGGATTCCCGGCTTTGTTGCCCCCTACGTCTGGGCAGTCGGTTTTGTTGTGCCGGATGAGTGTATGGGTGAGGACGATGGGAAGGAAGAGGACTAGAAGGGTTTAATGGTCTTGGCCGTTTTCTTTATTTTTGTTTTTTCTACTGGTGATTTTTGTGATTTATCACCTTTTTTGACAGGTTTGTCCTCAACTTTTTGTGGTTGTGTGATATTGGACTGTGCAGTCTGTTTTTCCTCTTCTATTTTTCTTTCTATCGTCTTCCTTGTTGCTCTTTGGAGCATTTTTCTGTCGTCGTTTATAAGGTACGCAGGTTTCAATATATCGATTGAAATCGTTTTTTCTTCACCTGCGATTAGTATCATAAAATTCTTGTCATCTCGTGATACAACCTTATAAGGACCGGCGTATGGTTTCTCCAACAAAGATCTTATTTTTTTGTCTCTGACAAACACATGAGAAGTTGTGGCCAAGTGTTTGGAGACATAAATCTTTGGTTGGCCATGACGAGCTGCCTGTTTCAAAAAGCTGTTAGCATCAGTTCGTATGTTTTGAACGAGCATTTTGGGGCTAATTTCTTTCGAGTGGGTGAAAAAGTCCCCTAGTAGGCGTAGTTCTTCGGCTAGCGCCAACTGCGCCACAGAGTGACCTGTGTCCGTTTGAAGAGCAGATCGAAGGCCTAAGAGGATGGTTGGTAGTATGTCAACCCATCTCTTGGTGTGGCAAGCCATGATGGAGGCTTTCAAAGCTCTGTGCCATCGCTCAACTTTACCATTTGCTTGAGGATGGTAAGCTGTGGTGTGGTTGTGTTGTGCACCAAACTTCTTAGACAGCTCTTGAAAGAGCGAGCTTTCGAATTGGCAACCCTGGTCCGTGATGATGACTTCAGGTACGCCATAGCAGGCAATCCAGGTGTTGTATAACCTGGAAGCTATCGTGGGAGCTGTCATCTCATAGAGAGGAACTGCCTCTGGCAATCGGGTTGCTCTATCGATCATCGTTAACAGGAATCTATGTCCTTGGGATGGGGGTAATGGACCCACCAAGTCTATGTGTATTGTTTTAAACCACTCCTTTTGTTGGAAAGATTTAAGTGAAAAACGAGTGTGTCTTCCTACTTTGGACTCTTGGCAATTCAGGCAACTGCGAGCCCATTTGTTGCAGTCAGACTTCATTCAAGGCCAAACAAATCTTGATGCTACTAATCCAGCAGTGCATTTTGGTCCAGGTGCAATAGATTGTGCACACTACTGAAAGCCAATTTGCGATACTTTTTCGGCAGGAATGGCCTATTCTTGCCTGTACTAATGTCGCATGTTAGTAAAATATTAGTACCAGGGATTTTCCTTTGTCTCAATTTGAGAGCTGTGTCATCGTTTGACAACAGTTCTTGCAATTCTGCATCCCTTAACAATTCTTTAGCTATTTCAGTGTAAGGTAATTGAGACGGTGCCGAGATGGCTTCGATCCTACTAAGAGCATCAGCTGGAGTGTTGAGTTCTCCACTTATATACTGGATGTCCGTAGTCAACTGTCCTATATAGTATAATTGTCGAGCTCTTATCGGGGAAGCTGGTTCTGCTTTTTGCGTGAAGGCATGTGTTAGGGGTTTATGATCTGTATACACAGTGAAACATCTACCCCCTAATTGGTGCCTGAAATGCTTCAACGCAGCAAATATTCCCAGTAACTCCCTGTCGTATGTGCTGTAGTTCTTCTCGGTTTTTGTTAGCTTTCTGGAGAAGAAAGCGAGTGGTAACTTCTTGTCATTGTCCTTTTGATACAGTGTTGCACCAATAGCAAAGTCGGATGCATCAGTTGCGACACATAACGGCAGACTTTTGTCTGGGTGAGCTAGTAGAGTTGCATTTGCCAGTGTTTCTTTGATGTTTTCAAAGGCTTTTTCAGCTTCTTCTATCCAATCGAGTGGAGTCTTATCTTTCTTTTTATTTATTTTGATCAATGCAAACACCTTACTTTGTTCGGCTGCAGCATTTTTAATGCAACGTCTATAGAAGTTCACTATCCCCAAGAAGCGTCTGAGTTCTGCAACGTTTGAGGGTTTCGGGAATTTCAATATGGGCTCTACCTTGGTCTTCAGAGGGAAAATACCTTTGGTTGAGACTTGATAGCTGAGAAAGTCAATTTTGGTTTGTTTGTATAAACTTTTTCCAACATTGATGGTAAGTGCAGCAGCGTGTATATGCTGTACGATGGCTCTTACATTCTTCTTGTGCTGTTGCTCACCGCCTTCTAAGCAAATGCATATGTCATCCAAATATGCATAAGCAAACGGCAAATCCATAAACAGTCCAATGATGAATCTTTAGAAAGTTTGTGCAGAGTTACGGAGTCCAAACGGCATTTGAAGGTATTCGAATAGACCAAAGAGGGTTATGACCGCTGTCTTTGGAATGTCCTGTTCAGCCATTGGAATTTGATGGAATGCCCAGTTGATGTCAATTTTTGTGAACATCGTTTTACCCTTCATATTCGCGTTGAAGTCCATTATGTTTAGGACTGGATAGCAATCAGGAACTGTTTTGGCATTTAAGGCCCTGTAGTCTCCAACAATTCGCCACTCTCCACTTGCTTTTTTGGTCATGTTGATCGGGGAACTCCATGAGCTTTTCAAGGGGCGGCATATGCCTTCCCCTATTATGCAATCATAGTATTCCCATGCTGCTTTGAGTTTATCAGGCAGTAACCTGTGGGCTCTAGCATGGCAAGGTGGTCCTTTAGTTTCTATGTAATGAACGGTGTCATGTTTATAGGTCAGATGCCTGTGAATCGATGGTTGAGTAACTCAAGGATAGTCTGACAGAATCCGTAGGAATTGTTCGTCAACTTTAGTGCAGCTGGATATGTTGGTGTCCAGTTGGTACACTAGCGTTTTGCCTTCCACCCATAGACCAGTATTGTTGTCTATGATCTTTCCATTTTTGAGGTCTATGACCTGGCCGTAGTGTGCGAGAAAATCTGCGCCCAGGATTGGAGTTGGAACGTCCACAATTGTGAAGGACCACATCATGTCTCTTCGCAAACCGATGCTTACTTTGCTGGATTCTATTCTGTAAGCTGGAAGGTTTTGACCATTCACAGTTCGGAGGTAGTATTTTGGAGGAAATACCTTTTGGTTCTTACTTACTGGCAAAATGCTCAAGTCAGCATCTGAGTCTATAAGGTAACGTCTCCTGTTAGTCCTGTCCTTGATGAACAGGCGGCGTGAGTACTTTTTTGAGGGATCTTCAGCCGCATAGACGACCCCTCTTTCTAGTTTGACAGCTTACTATACGTTTTTCCCTACCATTGGCATCTGTTGTTGCACTTGGTGGCCTCAGCGCCAAATCTATTATGGCAGAAGCAGGATTTATCATCCCAGTTTTGAGACTAGGGTTTGGGGGATGATGTTCTTCTAGGGGGAGTTGGACTCTGACCCCTGGTAGAATTGCTCTTTCGGTCTCTGCACCTGGATTTTCTATTGTTATTTCTGTTGTTGCTCCTGCTTTTCAAGTGGTTGTTACTTCTACCATTTCTTGAGTTGTTGTTATTGCTCTTCTTCTTTATTTCGCTAGTCAGCTGAGCTATCTGGGCTCTAAGCTGAGCTAGTTCTCCGGTCTCTGTCGATACTGCACAAATCGAGGTTGCTGATCTCAAATGTTCCGGTGCACTATCGGCACTCTTTGCCAAAAAATCTAGGTCCTCGGAATTGTTGATTACTGTGGTACCCACAGCTGCCAGACACTGTACAACATGTTGGGGCAGTTGTTTACAGAACAGGTTCCCAATGACCGACGGCGATACGATATTGTCCACCTTCTGTCTTAATTTGGCCATAAAGATGGAGGGTTTATCATCTCCCATCTTCATTCTACCCATGACATCATCTATTATCTGGTTTTGGGTCTTACCAAACACATTGTGAATTTTCTTGCAGAACCATCTGTATTTGTCTGCTTTTGCCGGAGGGCATTCCATGATATCCGGAATGCGGTGTATTATTTCTGCGGGCATGCCACTACAAATGTGCGTATATTCCTGGTCATTCTGTAAGTTTTCCATTTTGAAACAATCTTCGAGGAGAGTCAACCAGAGTTCTACCTCATTTGGCAAAAATTCCGGAATCTCAATCCTTCACCTTTGGATCACAGGGTTCTGCAGAGTCTGCATCTGCAACAGCTGTAGTAGCTGTGCAAGCACTTTGGGGGTCAACTGTGGTTGACCACTTCCACCTGTTCCTGGCTGATTTGATGTCGGGTTCATCGTACTTCCATTTCCAATGGTGTTAGGCATTGTGATTTGCTGTACCTCTTTTGAGTTGCTTCTGGCAAAGGTTCCACCAGACTCCGTCAGTTGTCAGTCCGGTGTTGAAGGGTTGGAGTCTTGGCTCAAAAGACGACCACTTCTGAGGGTGCGAGCTGTTGTCTTGTTTGTGTTGACGACAGCTCCCAAACGTAAGGCTTCTGACCTCCGGGTTTGTTTTTGCTTCTCCGGAGTTTCAAAGACTTCAGAGTCTCTGGTCAAAGCTGGAGGAGTTGGCAGATGAGGGCTACTTTGTTCCTCCAGGTCTACTTTTCTAGGTTCCCTTCTGGCAAATATATTTGGAAGGGGGGTTTAATTTCCCACTTTTAAAGTCAGACCTCTGCTTCGACAGCCAAAGGTGTCTAGGTCTGTGAAAAAATTTGTATCACAAGCGAGTAACTCGCCAGCGCACCACGCCTAGTTTTGGAATTAGCACAACGCGCCTAGACACCCACAATGTAGCCAAAAAATCACGTCGGGGTCACCACTGTGGAATACCTTGTTGTGAGAGATATTCACACTAGAAGGTTTTCAACGGTATTTGCATGTTCTACCACTTCATACAATTAAGTATGGGAGAGCCAAATCCTTGGCGAACACTGGCGATTTTTGAGCCAGTTCTGAGAGTTTATATACAGGATTTGGAAAACGCACACAGACACACATGCATACGTACATATACGTAATTATGTCATGTGTTACGTCGTTTCTTGTCTCTGTTGAGGTGATAAGAAACAACGCAGCGCGTTTGGTACTGGGCCGTGACATCACCAAGATCGTTATCAGGTAATTGATCTCGGCCCGTGCAATGTATCTTACCTGTACGTATGTACAGGTACGAACATACAAACGCACCAGTGTAAATTCGTTTAACGTCATAAAGACGATTATTGCCAGCCTTTGGGCGGCGACTGTCGTTGAGGGGTGGGAGCCCCTATCACCTCATACAAGTATTGTCCCCACACACCGAATACAGCGAATTATTTAAGAAACAAGATGGCGAAAATTTTTTATTTTGTTCATACTTTCCAAGTATTGCGTTTGTTGTCGGTCTTGCATATGTCAATTTGTAAGACCAAGAGCAATTTTATCCATCACTAGTCCGCCTGTTAACAATATTATATTTGAAAATTTTTCGTGAATTCGAACCAAATATATAATACCACTCTCACGAGGTTATCATAGTTGAAGAATTCACTCAGCTTTGAAGTCTAGACACGTCCCACAATGTTTTCGCAGTTTCGGCAAGTCTTTTTCCTTACATCCATAAGCAATTCACTTCATCACTTTCATTATAGTTAATTTACTTTCTAATGAAATTCCGAGAGCAAAAATTAAAATTGTAAATAAGTTAAAAGGCTTTTAATCACAATCATAGTGCTACCAGTGGAAAGTTTCGTATATCTACGGCGTAAAACGTGCACGGCACGAACCAAAAGTGTAAATGAATGCAAATGAAAATTTTAAACTTTTAAAATGCACTTCTCTATTGAATATACTAACTCAATTCTGAAGCCGCCGCCACAGTCATCGTTTTTTGACCTTTGCGGAATTCGTTCTCTAACCTTTCTAAATGCAGCATTCCAC
Organism: Ericerus pela; assembly: GCA_011428145.1. Classification (NCBI taxonomy): domain Eukaryota; kingdom Metazoa; phylum Arthropoda; class Insecta; order Hemiptera; family Coccidae; genus Ericerus; species Ericerus pela. The sequence goes on from WOFM01000166.1 coordinate 532,659, forward strand.
GAATGCATCGTAAATATTTTTACTGATTGCTGCTAACAAAATTATCGACTACCACGTTTTGACGCACAATTATTTCTAATTTACCTAAAAACGTATACCTAATTCCGCCATTTAGTTGGAGTTAAAATTTCTGATTAACTTCCTCATAAAATATGGAGGAAAATTGATTTCCGGCTAATTCGTTTCAATCCCTACATCAAACTATACATATAGTATCTACTGAATACGAGGCGAAAAAAAAATTACACATGATTTTCATGCGAGTTGAATTCAGAGTGGGCCTTTATCCCGTATTTTATGAGGTTTTAAATGAAACTAGTTGAGGAAAAAAGATTGATTAAGCATACCGAAAATTTGAGACTAATTCCGGAAACGATGAGGAGGTGAATTTGTTGTGTCACGAGTTATTCACTATAAGGACAGAGAAAAAATTTTAAAAATTAAAATTTTACTCATCATCAAACCCAAAAATTCTTTCAGAAACTATAAAATTAGACGTTAACTGGATTTATTATCTAATGAAGGAGTAAGTATGAAATCCAAATTTAGCACTTTTAAAAATCCATGATCATTTTCTACAGGAAGATCAAAATCGTAAGAAAATTAGTATATGTTCATATTCGGAGCTGTAATAGGTCCAAAAACTTAGTTTTTAAAAAAATGGAAATAATGATAAATTTCTGTCTATTTTGAACCACCACTAGGTACCAAAAATGAGCAAATAATATAAAATTCCAATTCAAAACCTCGAAACCCATGAGCACCAGCAGAAGGGCCGAATCCTAATTCTAATGTTTTGTCTCTTGAATCATCCATACCCGTACTCCACCCCATTCACAACGAAAAATCTAGACGTATTGACCACTCATGGTCTCCTTGAATTCAACTCTAATTTCCAGCCAATTTTTGAGGAAAAAATTGAGCCAAGCCAAGGAAAAAGTTCAATTTCAGTACATCAAAGGTAATGTACATCAAAACAAAACATCACGAAAAATTAAATTTTGGAAAATGACTTCATTTCGAATATAATTCTATTATAACCACTAACTACATACCTATGCAAGAAGCAATAAATATATCTTTAAATTTTAGATGATTGGAAAATACATCCTACAGACGATGTTTTCATATTAGAAAGTAGTCAACTGCAGGCCAACAATGTCCAACAAACTCGTTTTCCACCATCTAAAACAAACCTATGTGGAAAATAAATTTTCCCTACAATTAAATAATTAGGTATTGATGGCTGTTTCTTTTTTAGTTCACACCTACCTACCCAGCCAGCACTTAACCCTAAAATTAAAGTAGTATACACAAAATGATTGGACAGTAGGTACGCGTTATCATGAACAATTACATCATTCGGCTTCGCCTCGCTCCGAAAACTTTGCTCTCGTTAATCGCATACTTTTCACTCTTATCATGTAATCTACCATTTACATGATCAACAAGCAGTGGAAAATGTATTAAGCAATAAATTTAAATCGAACTCAGATTAATATGATGATTATTCAATCACAAAATTTTAGTTTAAAATTTTCAAGATTTTAGTCAAATATAGATGAATTTTCAAAATTTTGATATTTACTAAATGACACTTTCATTTTGGACCAAAATCAACTGCAGATTTAAAAAAAAAACTGATAACCGGTTAATTAGTAGAAATGCGACGATTTAAACATACATAGTAAGTGACATTTCAAAAAAAAAAAAAAAAAAAAAAACTTTTCAAACTATATTTGAAGGCTAGCCAAATTCAAAGTAGTATGGACAATGTTGAGAATTTAAAACGCAACCAGTAAAATTATTTTAAGAATATATTCTGGTCATTCTGGGCGAGGAAAATGGAATTTTCCAAATCAATTCTACTTTCACATAACCCATTCACCCCTTACACCGAATAAAAATCAATAAGTTAGGTTAAAAACGAATTTTAAAAAAATACGCTTTAATAATTTACTGAAGAAAATAACGGCGAAAGAGAAAATAAAATTTCTCACTTTTTTTCCAAGACAGAAGCAAACAAAAATTGAAAAAGAACTGATAAAAACGGATATAAGTGTATGTGTGCATGTGTTACAACACGTGAAAGCAGCGCTGAACTTGGTCATCCGGTGTACTTCAACAATTTGAGTGAGTAGAATAAAAGCGTATAATAAAAATAGCGTGGGTCAACAGGATTTTGGACGATATAGAATCACAGTGATAAGAAAAACAATTACAAGTCTCGACGGGAAACATGCCATCGAGTACATTAAACAAAACTTGTTCTCAAATAATCATAGTTGAAATTTTAAAACTATAGGAATAAACTCTGAACAAATCAGTTTAGTTAGGCTGAATCAATAGAAAATGCCACACTTGTACCGAATACCTACCATTAGTTATGAATATGGCAAAAAGAAAACAACTACATTTTCGTAACTATTTTTTGCCTACTCATTACATTTAACAACAAGAAAAATACGTTAATTATAACTTGAATTGCATAACATTCACCTTCATTAATTTCCGACCACCTATGATTAGTTTTTTTTTCAGTATCAAAATCGTATAATTCTTAATTAGGTACATTCTCCATGAATTGGAATTCTCTCCCATTTCCTCATTCATGAAATAAATTACCAAGTTCTTAAATTTTGATTTGTTTTTCCTGGAGATAATAGCAATTCGTATGCCACAAATTATGAAGCTGTTAAGATATAAGAAGATGTCAAGACTCCAAAAAGTTCGTTGTACTCAACAAAACGCTTCCATATTTCTGTCACGCATAATTGACATTATAGAAAATTCTCGAAAAAAAAACTCATCAACATCACGTAAGTCGAAAGGTGTAATTTTAAATTTTTCTTTTTTTTTTACAACCCATAAGATATCGACAACATGAAACAAGATTTTGATATTACCGAAGTAATTAAATACATCACGTGGTTTTTTAGTTGTTTCAAAGCATAATCGAAAAGAAAGAAAATAAAATTAAACCGCATTCACGGACATACATCATTCCAAGGACACGAATATTCTATTTAATCTTCTTCATCTTTTTCACACAAATACACAAATAAATATAAATATGGTGGGCTACACTTTTACCAGAAAACAATATTATGTCATTGTGAAGAAATCACAAGTCACGTTTTCGTAACATATTTACTGAATGAAAAAGAAACAGGCCCAATAACGCTTTAATTTTTTAAATTTGTTTTGGTTTTAAATTGTAATATATTAACCTATGGTTATAATTAACATTTTCTCGACTACTGAAATTAGATTTGAAAAAAAAAAAAAGTAAGACTCGTTTTTAGTAAGAGGAAAAAAATGAAAATTAAAGGCAAAGACATTCAAATTTTGATGTGATCAAAAACCACCATTTCTGGAATTATCAGAGGTTGTCCAGAGTTTCCCTTCAAATATTATGTTTATCTCATGGGTATGTAACACCATACATGAAACAAATGAAGTATTACCCAACTCCGTCAAAAAAAGTAAGAAAATCTGAAAATAATCTGAAAATCTATTTTTGCTTTTACATAATCCGTCCAGATTGGACAAAATCTATTTCCACACTTTGTTCCAAACCATCACAGACAGTAATCATAGTAGAACATACATACAGATTGGATTTAGGATACAGATGTTCTTGGGCTCAGAATGAAAAACTTAGTAAGAGCTTTCATAGAACTGGATTTGAAAAAAGTTTCGTTTTTTGTAATTTGTAATTCCCGGATACATTTCTCCTGATTGAGAAGATTATGGAAAATCTTAATTTTCCCAATATACTTACCTCACTAATCATGTTGAACTAATTATTCGAATGTAATGAGAATCTCCGTATCACTGGTATTTTCATATGGAATTCAGGAGGGAAATTTAGCACTGATATTTAGTAACAGACTATAGTTTTTCTATATTTTATTTCACACTACATTCGTGATTTTCTTGTTTTATAATACTTGGTGATAACCAAATTGGTGTTTCCAATCGTGTACCTGGAAAAATTTTGTAATCATGCCCATATAAGAATGTTTATGAAACTGCATTCAGGGATGCAGATGTTTCACAATTATTTCCAGTTTGATAAATAATTATAACGAAGTCCCACATTGTTTTACAGTTTCCAAATTTTATATACTATTTACTGGTATGGAATAAATCCATAGTCTTCGTTGAGTTTCCCCCTATGGTAATAATATGGATTTTCAAACAGGGCATTTCCAGTGCCAAAATTTCCTGAATCAAAAAAATATTATTACTTTCTCTTCATTTAATAGGTCCTATATATGATGGTGTGGAACAAAGTTAATGTTTCGTTTTTCTTTTTTACCTATGAGAATAATTTTATTATGATGACAAAATGAAGAAATTAGATTTTTCATGATTTTAGTTTTCAATTTGAGTACTATTGTGATCGTTTTTTTCATAATAGTTCCACACAGTATGTGATATGGAGATTGGAGACTGATAATTTTGTTGAAAGTAGCTTTGCAACTCCTGTTATGATCCCGTATTCCACCAATCTTAGAATTTTAAAAGTTTGTTATTTCTGCGTCCATTTCACCAAATTGAAAAGTTTTTACAACATGATAATTCTCCAATTATATAAATTTATCTAATTATGTGAATAAATTTCAATAAACGTAATAAGTATTTCCCAAACTGTATTATCTCCATTCAGTAATCAAGGGTTAAGTTTTATTTTGATTTATGGTGAAAGACCATAATAATTTCCAGTTTGGATAATACTAATAATAATGTCTTGTATAGTTTTACAATTTTTAAACTTCAGACTATAAACACTAATATGCAACAAATGTTCTTAGCTAAGTTTTTTTTTTCTTACAATATGAAACTTTGATCCAGTCTCAGTTCTGGGTCTAGAAAAACCTTTATCTTAAATCTAATCTGTACCTACATGTGTTCTACTGTGATTACTGTCCATGGTGGTATGGAATAAAATTTAGAAATGGATTTTGTCTAATCTGGACAGATTACGTAAAAGCAAAAATAGATTTTCAAATTAGTATTAGATTTTCTTACATTTTTTTAACGGAGTTGGGTAATACTTCATTTGTTCCATGTATGGTGTTACATATCCATGAGATAAACATAATATTCAAAAGGAAACCCTGGAAAACCTTTCATGATACTGGAAATGGACGTTTTTAATCACGTTAAATTCTGAAAATCAGCATATTTCCGGGCCCATTTCATCATACAGATGGGATTTCAAAGGCTGAAAACTTAGTCCTTATATTAGTACAATAAAGTATGTGAAATGAATTCATCTACCTTCACTTTTCATTTTGTGACTATTAAGAGGTTAACAAAACACAAATCTTATTGAAATTTTAAAATAAACCAGTACGAGATACGGCATAAGACACTGGGAATTATATGAACCACGTCCTTTAGAAATTAATTTTTCACTTTACTCAAATACAGCGCGTCATTTACCAAATTTTGGTGAAATATTGTAAATTACAATTCGAGAATTTTTGAATTTTACCTCGACAATGCTAAAAATAAATTTTATTTTCTAGACTTCCTTGTATTATTTTTTGAATTTTCATAGAATTTAGGTACGTAATTCAATTCATTTTATTTTAACTTTCATTGGTAGAATATTGAAAAGAAAAAAAAATATATTAATTTCAATTTATAGAATAAATTTACAAAACAAATTACACTCAAATAGACTTACCGTTACAGAAAAAAATTATGTAAAAATGAAGACAATGTATTAGTAATAAAATGCGAACTCTCACTTAAGAAGTGCTTTAAAATACCGAGTTTCTTGCAATGGGTTATATTTTTAGCACTCTCACCTATGATGGAAGTATTTTTAACTATAATATTTCGTAAAATATTTGTTAAAGAATCGATAAGTCAATTTTTTTTTTGTATGCTGGTCATAAGTTCCAACTTCTTTGAGTAATATTCTATATGAATTATCGACACTAAGAGCGTAGATACGAAAGAAGAGGTCAACTGGAAAAAAATAAAACAATTTCTCAAACTGAAAATAGCGTGTCATTATCGGTGGTGATACCGTTAAGACGGTTGAAGGGGGGTTAAAAGATACAGCAGAAAGTATGTAGATCCTCCTTAAGATAAAAGCTATCTATGCCCTTAACGGGCACAGTTGAAGCATGTTTCTTCGAAAACCTACACGATATCAGATTTTGTTTATTTACGTTTCTGCTGTTTCTCATACATAATCAGACCAAATTTTTCAATTTGTTAAAAATTGACTGAAATAATTCACCATTTGATCATCATTATGCATTTCTCGAGGGTCGACGGTTATATACTATGCTAGCCTTCTATCCCACAGCCTGGCAATGTTTTTGTTTTCAAAATGTTTTTGGGGTAAAATTACTGAAAATATGTAGCGCATGCTCCTATTTAGGACCACTATGCTCAAAAAGTACATAAATTTGAATTTTTCTACCGATAAAAGAATAATTGTCTAATGAACAAATCTACAGACGTCCACTTTAAATTAATTATAGAGAATGCTTTATGGTTTATTCTGCCAAATTTACAGTTAATTCCCACCGACATCAGCTGAACTAAAACTAAGCACCGTGCACTATGTGCTTAAGTTTGGAAACATATCCATTATATTTTTTAAATATAAAAAACATCACCAAGAATCATTTCTAAGGATGAAGAGGGAAGCGAGTGAAATTCAATAATTTTGTGGGGTTCTGCTATTTATTACTACGACATTATTAAAATGGTTTTTGTAATTTATTTTTCGAATCATTGATTTATTATATGTGAATTATTCGAATACGTATAAATTTTTCAAAATGTCCGACTTTGATCTCTTGATTTGTATCAATTTCAAAATTATTTCGTAAAGAAAAAAAACCGATAATAACTTATTCAACTTTCAAATATTATTAGAGTTATAAAAGGGTCAAGTTAAACTATCTTAATATCTTCAATTAAAGAAAAAACTTGTATATAGGTCTACAATTTTTCATTTTTTTTGTTGGTTCATTTCGAGTTTTTTTATGGTTGACGAATTTTCGTCGCTACCTGCAGTAATTTCCAAATACACCTCCTACTAGTAGGTACTTCATAATATACGTATTTCTGGAACAAGGATAATACGGAGCTTCAAAAAAAATAAATTAATTTAAACCAATAAGTGAAGCAAAATGTAAATGAAAGAAATTTATTATTCACCCAAAATCGAGCAATTACATCGGATAGTTTTAGCAAATTACAAGTTCTTCTTTTAAAATTTCCAATGAAGTAAGCTTGAAGAAAATGTAAATTTTCTAGTTTTTAGATTTTTCGTTTCTTCAATTACTTTAAATTTATTTACATAATGTTAATTTTTCAAATTTGCTTTTACCACACTAATTGGGCTACGTAAAAATATACTTGGAAGGAAATCGAATTTGTTGGTATCGCTTTATCGCAGAAATTTGAAGTTGGGAGGAGTATGAATGCGGAACTGAAACACGCTGGAGTTTTTCTTCACATCAGTGGCAGAAAGATACGCACAGAGATCAAATCAGTGATAAAAAAAAATATTAAATTATAATAAGTTTTCTTTTTTATTTGCAGAAAATTAAGAAACAATAATCGAAGGCGTTTATGATGTACCTGCGCTTAACGGAACTCTATTCTTGTTAAGCTGGACTTTTATCTTGAAAATTCCAGTTCCAAATCACATTTTTTTCAACACTGATGAAAGTAATAGCATCTATAGTTTTTAAATGAATTTTAAGTAATTTCAAGAATTTTAGCTGCTTTTAGTGAATTCAAAAGAATTTTTCATTAATAAATATCAAAAAATTAAATTTCTAGAAAAAAATTATAAATACTGCTGATTTTCGAGATATTTTTATAAAGTGAAAGTTGCAAAAAGTTCATATGAAGTCTATGGGTCCTTCCTTGCAGGAAATACATTAGGTATTCAAAATTGAAATTTGACCGGACTATCAACAGTTCCTGACTTGAATAGTTGTAAAGGGGGCAATAGCCTCATGACCTTTTTTTTTGTTTTGCTTATCACTTTCAAAATTCAAAAAAAAAAATTGTAAATAAATATGTGACAGGGGATTTCATAGATACTAAAGCCTAATTTTTCAATTTTTATAAATTTTCAAACATCACAATAAAAAAAAAGTCAAGAATTTAGGCCCCTTCACCTGGTTTTAAGAAATCTTGCTACATTCCTCCAGACATACATCCCCAAATATGCTGACATAAACACTGTCATTATGTTTGGCGAAGCACATCTTTTAGCTTCACTGTAAACATTTTGGCCATTTTGTAGCTCGACATATAACTAAATTATATTGGAGATTTTGTCCACCAATTTTGGCTCAAAATTCATTCATGTCAAGTCTTTTGAGAAGTAAAGAGCAAAAAAGTTAAAGATTCATCTTAGGTGTCGATGCTCGATGAACAACATGTTTCATTGCCCCATTTTTCAATCTTTAGTTAAGATCTCAGTTAATTTAACTGACAGATATCACTAAAATACAGTAAAACCCCATTAATATGTTTTTTAATGGACCACAATGAAAAAACTAAACACATGGGAAATTAAAAAACTCAAAATTTGATAAGAAACATTAAAAAAAAATTATTTTGATGTTTTCCTAAAAAAAAATTGAAGGAGGCCAAAATTATTTTATAATGAGACTTGTTCAATATGGCTAAAAGTGCGAAATTTTCAATACTTTTTAAAAATTTAACGACGAATTTGGAATAGTGTGCCACTAATTCTCCAAAGAGGCTATATTTGATTTTCAAGGAAAGAACTCAAAAAAACTTTTTTCCTCAATAAATTCCAAATTTCTAAAACTAAACTTAGCCATACCTGACTGAAAAACGTATTATACGGGAAAATTTTATATCCAGCAATGTCTTAACCGGGAAATTTTACATAGGTTTGGTACGGCAAATCAAAGGACGATAAAAAAACAAGGTGTCATAAGTGAGAACGTATTAACAGGGTTTTACTATACGTCTACTTAAACAAGATTTTAGCGTTATTCAACAGTTAAATTTCTTAACTGGGGATTAAAAAACCAGCCCTAATATATGAACTAAGAATTATAAGTATTTGTGATAAGTAAAAGTTTTTAAAAATATTTAAAATTTCATGTTTTGATAATTACAAAATAAAATAAGCTGAAGTATGTGTGACTCAATATCGATAAAATCTTTAATTATTTATTTGTATAAAAGCACTCATAAAGACTTCTTCGCAATAATTTGTCATTAAAAATTTGAGACTGATGTAATAATGAAAAGAGTAAAAAAATAAAAAACACAAATGTTCACTCGATGGAGGTTAAAGTATAGTCGGAAGTCTTTTCATCCCTGGCAAAATTAATGAGAAATTTTCCTGAACAGATAAAAATACAACATTGATTTTTTCTTAAAACAAACCCATCATATTTTACTGGAGACTCGGAACTGCTGAATGTAGGCTGATTTTTCAATTTTTCTACAACCAGGTAACAAAAGAACATTTTTTTCTTCGCTTCTCAATATTTTTTTACACAGTTGTTCACTCAGAAGACGAAACCAAGTAAAAATATCATTACAACTCCTCTTTCTTTAAAGTTTAATTTTCAATTACATAGGGACGAGAAATTATATAATATGTAAAATGAAAAGACAGAAACTTTTCAACTTTTTTTATTTTATATTTCTTATTTGTTCAATAAAAAAAGAAGTTCTTACTCTATTCTTCCAAAAACTCAATTTTACACAAATAGGTACTACTTGCAAAAACTGGTTGCCGACGAATAGACCTGTAGTATTCGAAACAAGAAAGAATCGTACCAGGTACGAGTGGTTTTAACTTTATAACTAAATTGAAATCTGACATATAAAACGAAAAAAATTCAAACAGCGAAACACAAAATGTTAAGTTTTAATTATCGGGAAAAACCAACGTACAGAAAATGTTGATCGACATTAAATTGCTCGAACGGCAGCATTAAAATTGTTTTTAGAATTTATTCCTCGCTGAAAGAACAGCGAAAAGTTTACAAATTTTGAAAACTTCCTTTGTTAGGTCCACAGTACCCTAAGATTTCAATTGTTTACAAATATTTTAGTACAAAATGAATGCAGTTAGAAAAATATAAACCCTTTCAAAATTTCTCCGGGAAAATGTAGGTTTAGGAACTGGAATTATTGAAGTCGGCTCTTTTCTTCTCTTATCAAGGAGGGTGTGTAATTTCTGGACATAATCTTTTAATTTGCACCGAATTCAATAATTCCAGTTGCTAGATCTCGCTGTAAAAATTTTAAAAGGTAATTTTTTTGTTTTTAGAGCATTTTCATTGTTTTTTTTTTTATTGCCTTCTCTCTTTCACCAATTGCAAATTTACCCGGATTAGATTAAATGCAGCAAAAAAAATAATTCACGCGGTTTTTGAAACTTCCTTTTAGAAAATTTTAATAAGTTCGACGAACATAATTAAGAACGAATTCAAAATGATCTGTTACATTTACAAGCACCATAAGGTACAGACTGAAAAAATTATTGTCATAAATTTGAGCATATCCACCAATGAAAGCTACTCATTCAAATTAAGGAAGTTGTTTTTTTTTGTTTTTTGTTTTTGAAGTGAAACTTCCTTACGTAAGGTAGTAAACTAAAAAAGGGTCATGAAACGCATCACAGCTTGGCCCGTTCAACTCCCGTTCAACTCCATTTGATTTATTGAACGAAAATCAGATAGAAGTTTTACTTCAACCATGTGTGTGTACGGTAGCACTCTTTTTTTTTTTTTTTTAAATAAAATTTATTTCACTAGCAGCTGGTAAATAAACGTCGAGTAAACTATGCTGGCCCGTAGTTGGGGGGTAAACAGGACAGGTAAGTCGTCCCCCTTGGCGGAATTTTCCAGGAAAATTTGAAAAAATATTAAAATTGAATCTTTTTCTTCTTTGTTTTTTCTGCAAAATTGTACATAATTATGTAACACGAGGTTTTTATTTTATTTTATTTTTTGAAATTATTCATGTCTGAAAAATCTTGCAATCGTAAGAATAATTTTGTTTGTCCATCCTGAATAAATGGTCCTATTTTCAAACAATATAAATACTTCGACAAAAAAATAGTCTTATTTTCGAAATAAATACAATAAAATTTCCAATTAATCTGACTGATTTTTAATTTTTAGGAAAAAAACGAACGTTCTAGAGGGTATGCCTAATAAACTCAGAAAAATTACTATAGGACCTTTCGCCAAAATAGTTTTTAGGCCATTCATAACCTCATAAAAAATTATTAGGTTTAGAATCATCCTTTTCGAGATAGGATTATTGAAAAGTATAAAAGACAAAAAACTTTTTTCAAAAGAAGAAAAGGTCGAAAAAGAATGATTTTTAAACTCGGTTGATTCAATTGTTTCTCATTGATAACTATAATTTACACAAATACATCCAAAACTCATTATTAATTATTTACCGCAAGAATAATTTAAAATGAATTATTCGAAAAAAAGAAAAATATATTTTATTGGAGATACATACTTTAAAGGTCTACAATGACATAATTTTCGGGTGAATTCTGCATAATCTTCCTTTGAAGTACAATTTTAAGAAGGGAGTAATTCTTAAGACAAACATAATACAGATTTTCATTCAAATATCATTGAATAAGAATTTGTGGAAACACAAGTAGGTAATTGTGAATTTACCAAAAAATTGAAGTTCTGATTGTTTTAAAAGTTTTTCATTCTAAGTTTTTAAATTTTTTTTTCTGACGAAGAGGATGAAAATGAAATTTGGTTACGTATTTCAGAATACGTTAGAAATTATAAATATAACTTGAAAGTCATTGGAGATAGTCTTGACACAAAAATTCTCCTTCAAATAAACTTATAGGCTGAATGAACTTTCAGTCTTTACGATGATTCAACTCGGCAACATTACACCAAAATGCCAAAATAATTCCTGTTGAGCTTTTCCACACAAGCATGGGATGATTATCAAAGGTCAAAACCCGATACGCGACTGCGGGTAACTTTCAACCCGAAGTTCAAGCCCGTAAAGATTTTACGAAAGCAAAAAAATTATACGAGTGGCTGGTAAAAGATCAATACACTGTATTAAACTGTTGTATATGTACATACTGGTGATAACTCGGCGGAACTGTTCATTTTCCAAGAAACAGCATTTGAACGTACACTCCAAAATCGTGTTTTTCATTCACCAAAAATTCAAATACAATATTTTAAGACCGGATTTTGAGAATCACAAGGCACCTCCGAAGTAAAATTCGAACAGAATACGACACGAACTATAACAAATGCGAGCAAATACAAAATAAAATTTTCCAACAACATGCATTACGCCGACGAACCATTTCCACATGAAAAATGTTAACACCACGCAGCAATACACACACAAACAAAACCACAATGGAACTTCGACTGCACACGATAAACAGGCGCAAACTCCTCCTTGACGCGTGCGTATGTTTAACGTTGAAAATCAGCTGTAAGAACAAAATAAGCAACGAACATATTAGCTCTGTTTGATAGGATTACACTAACTTACACCAACCTACACCAGTAGGGATATTCCACAAATATTCAAGTAAAACTTGGCGCAAAATCCCATAACATTCCTACATTTTGTGGAATCGCCCCCCTGGTGTGGGTCGGTGTAAGTTGGTGTAGTCCTATCAAACAGAGCTATTATGTATGTATATATAAATTATTCAGGAATGATATTCTACACGTAGACTTCGATATTCATATTGTAATGTAGAATATGTAGGAAAAAAGTAGAATATAAACAAATTGATAACCCTGTTGTGGTTTACGCTTTGACTATATACATACTGGACTGCTAATACTGATAAAAAGCTGTGTTCAAAACAAACAGGCGTATCCCTGTTCAAAATGTTAGTTTATTATCAAATTTATTAATACTTATTGTCTTTTCCTCTGACTAGGTCTCTTCTTACCACAATTATTGCTTTTAGTTACGAATTAAATCGGTAATGTTGTAGTTTTATAAAACTCAGAAGTTCAAAAATTTCAGTTGAATAAATTTAAAATTTGATTTATTGATGCATAAAAATAATCTTTTTTGTTACTGTATGACAAATGTTTTTATCTACTTGCGAAATATTCTTACAAATATGTCTAATTCTAATTTTTACATAGAAATTTGTAATTAATTTGGTTAAATGTGGATCAGGTAGCTCTATGTTTTTAAACAGTAAACTAACATTTTGAACGGGGATACGGGTGTCTGACTCAACTTCACAGGTTGTTCATTAGACTCTGTCTTATTCTTATCAGTATTAGCAGTCCAGTATGTATATAGTCAAAGGGTTTACGAATACACATATAAATGGAATAAATTACCGCAGAGTTGGGCGTGCATTTTAATTCACAACATACATTGAATGTTCGATAAATCATTGAACTAACAAATAAGTTCATTATTTTAATGTTATGAAAACAAAATAAAGTTACATATACAATTAAAAGATAGATTAATATTATAATCCGAGATTACCATACATAATTTTAATTAAGTAGGCGATGATTTAAACTTTACCAATCGTTGATGGATTCCGATGAATCTTCAGTTGGTCAGTTTGTTCCAGTACCTAATGGACAAAAAACATGTACTGTTAGTTTCACGAGAAATGTGAGTGCCGGTACGCCCTGACGAAGTCTCAATAAAAGGGGGCCTTTAGCCCAAACAGAATTATTAAATAAAACAGGGGCTAGACCTTAGAGAACTTAAACACCCTCAGACAAACTTGTTTCTCTAACTACTAGCCAACAAGCAAGCAAAATACCAATTTGACCATGTAAACAAATTAAAAGGCTAAATAAATAATGAAGCACTTACTTAATCGTTCGGTGGCATAACTGGATAATAGATTGATTGAGATGGGTGCAATATAAAATACAACTATTCTGAAAAACAAATGACAAACAGTCTGGAAGAGGTGGAAACACAAATGATGCAGTTGTACACCCTCATCTGTGTTTAAACCAGCAGAATTATGCAGGGGAAGTTTCAGTACCATCTTGTTGGTATGTGACTCACAACATAGATGATGCTGAAAGTCGAAAATATCTTTATGATTTTTGATATTTTCAACACACCCTCTTATTAATGTTATCCTTCAAGGATATATATGATTATGATGGAGACAACACATGGGTATTTTCGGTGACCTACCTATAGAAAGCGCTTCTACAAACAGGTGCACTTCCAACTAAATATCTGATTGGAGGAAAATCTTGCAACGTGCATTTGTTTGTAAATACAGGTGTACAAAGTACCACACTTTTACACTGATTTTTGATTCTGTTCAGTCCTTCGACCATATACTAGATGAACTGCTCATACTGATAAAATGTTGAAGGCAACCAAATGAAATGTACATTCCATTCAAAAGTTCCTTCCCTTATCAAACTGTACTTTTCACAATATTAAAAAATCAGAATTTTCAAATTGAACGTATTTTTAACCAGGTTTTCTTATTTGAAATAAATTTAGTTATGGCTAAAATACTTCGAAGATCAATAGTCGTAAATTCGGGTTTATATATTATAAGTTTGTGTATAGAAATCGTTAAACTGTCATTTTATTCCTCGGAGGAAATATATGATTGTGCTCTTTTCTCGCACATTACACAAAAATTTTCAAATGATCTCTCAATGGTCACAAATATTTAAATTTACTATTATAATTTTATTATTTTGGAAGGTGTCACTTATGAAATACTGTTATTTAATAAGTTCCATTTTCTGTTGGACCGAGAATTCATCTACAAATTCTCTTCGATTCAACGGTGTTAAATTAATTAGGCTTCAGCTAAAAATTGAAGAGAATTCACCTATGAATATTCAAAAAGAATAAATGAGGCTATTTAATTTTAAAACCACTTTTCATTTTATAAAATGACAATGAAAATCCCTCCAAATTATTTAATCAATTAACGTATGATATTTGATAAATCCTGAAAAAAGGGAACTTTTGAATGAAATGTACGCCTTCATGGTGTCTCCATGTATGCCAATGTTAATTTTATCAGTATACACAGTCCATTATGAATATGGTCAAAAGTTCAGTCTTTGGTACTTCATACACCAGTACGCCACCACGCGAGATCTATAGTCTGGACACTCACCCCCTTGTTAAAATTGTTCCATGTTGTCTCCATCAAATATATATCATCGAAGATGTTATCACTACTTTGGCACCTTATCAATATTATTATTTTCGACGCATTCTACATATTCTACGTGAAATTATATATTCTACATCCCCATCTCTGGAATTATTATACTAAAGCCGCAATACGCTATGCAATCATTTTTTACTGGGGCGCATTCAGAATGAATAAATAACACAACATGGATGTTAGGATGCAGTTGAAATTTTACCCCAAGTGTGGAGATGGTGATAAAGTCCTATAGATATTAGCCCGGCAAAACGCCATTTTGTATCCTACAGCTCATAAATAAATTCATTGATACTTAAGTTAAATTTTAGAAATTTTCATGATTTTAGATTATTTTATTAATTTTACTGAGTTTTTTCATTATTTCACTTGAAATTTTCTTTCACCTAACAGATTAAAGGGCCAAAAAAACAAGTCACTTGTTATACACAACTTTTTGAGAACAAACAATACAATCAAATCTATCGAATGCAATTTCAAGAAAACCATTGCTTGTACAAAGCTGAAATTTTTATGAAACATTAACATATGTTTTTAAAAATTTTGTGAAAATTTTGCTGAAATTCTTATGTTGGTTCTTGAGATACAGCTAAAATTCTGAAAATCTTATGTGAATTAAAGTAAAGATACAAAATGGCATATTTTGTACTTGTATCTACAGGGCTCCAATGAGGATGTAGAATTGAATTCTACATCTACACGCATATTCTACGTGTATAATATGTAAAATAGAATTTCAAATTTCATGTAGAATATAAGGAAAATAAACGAGGAAATTAAACAAGTATCTTGTGGAAGGAAGTTTTTCCAGCAGGTTTACATGTTATGATGTCATGTTTGAAGTTCAGTTGGAATGAGAGTGTCAAGGATTCGTCTATTTATTGTTGAATACATGAAATTATAATTAATGTTTTCAAATTGGTCCATAGCGCAATGGATAAGGATGAGTACTAGTATGATGGTGTGGGTAAAGTGTGTTCAAATCCTATGAATTCTTTTAAATTTTTTTATTTTATTTATTTTTGTTTTTTTCTATTGCTTTTCAGTCATGTAATGAAGTGGTGTACGCAAAATGCGCCCATTTCTTACTTTTTTTAAAAAATACAAAACAAGTAAGTTTTTATTTTGTAAAGGACGCACAGATAATCATTTGATTGTGAAAAAATTTGAAGGAATTAAAAATTATTGAGAGGATTTACAAGAGAACAGTTGTTTGTCTTTTTTATAGATTAATCTTTGTGTGGAAATTTTTTCAGATTTTTCATAACCACAGCCAAAGAATTCTACAATGCAGTTTTTAATGTGATAACATTTTTATTTTCTATATGGGATCTGTTTTCAAATTTGATGTTTCTTTATTTTCCTATTTTTTCTCACACATCGATAAAATATCGATATTGGTTTACACGCATTTTTGTTGAGACCACCAATCCTTCTCCCCTCTCACTCCTACAAACACACGATTACACAAATACATAATTTATTTATATCTGTTCGTGGCTACACTGATTCACCACTTCCGCCACTGATTCGTTCATTTCCATTCACATTCGTTTATCACACTTAAATGTACTTTGCTTAAATTATGTATCTTCTCTTAAATACACTCGCTTCTTGGATGGAACTTCGCTTAAATCTTTCTTTCTTGTTTCACTTCCGGTCCTCATCGTCTATATGGTAGCATCGCTCGGTAACAATCCTTCTACCTGAAACAAAATCATAAAATCTTTTAATATTGTGAATTTCCTAAATCAATTCTTTTAATATATTTCGTGAATAATTGTGTTTTTTAGTCATTTTCGTATTTTTTTTCTTGTTTGTTGGGTAACATAGTTCCAACTTAATTTTTTTTGGAGTCATTTTTTTGTCATCAAAAAATTATTTGAGTGCTGTAAACGTTTAATGAGTTTCGTCGTTTGCTGAATTGGATTTGCCCTGCTTGTGTATAATCTGGCCAAGTATTCAAAATTTCCAAGACTCGTCAATTACTCAGCTGTTTGGGAACCCTGCTTGTGTTGCTCAAAAGTTGGTAAAGCCATTAGTGTCTGCCCTGCTTGTGTACGAACTAATTTGCCATAGTCATCAAAATTGGTAATAAATCGTCTTGAGCCATCAGAAACTGATCAGAAACCAACGTAAAAGCTTCAAAATCTTCATCATCAAAATTGGTATTCATCATCTCCATCAAAGTTCATCATTTCACATCAAAGAAAACAACAAAGTTCAATTAAAATACTCACCGAAGTACGTCCTCCACAACTGAAGCGTAGTTCAATCTTCATTGTCCAGAGCATCATCTCCAAAGATTTCAATTACCAGAACCTGGAAAACCAAAAATCAACAATCAAAAAGGTATCAAACGAAAATTTTTCGCTGAAAAAAGGTAATAAAAAACATATTTTTCGTAATTTTTTTTCTTTTTCTCATATTTTTGTATTTTATTTCGTATTTTTGCACATTTTATTCTTTCAAAATCAAAATTTATCTTGTATATTTGAAAATATCATTATTTTTAAATAATTTTGGCCTTTTTCAAAATTTATCTAAGTACAAATTTTGCCAAGTTCATTGCAAACTTTTGCAGCCACTTTTGTCCTAGAGTGTACAATTTGTGACGCAAGCACGGCTTGTTTCATTCTTTTGCTCGAACCTGTACATTAAACCTTTGTTAAGTGCAACGAACCTACAAACTCTTATCTACGTTCATTGAATAAATACGTTAGCGCGATTTTTCATTTTTAAACCACCATTTTGTTGCAACTTGCAAAATTCTGCCGTTGCACAATTGTGTTGCCAATATTTTAACGATTTTTTTTTTTTAATTTTAATATTTATTTTTTTTTCTTTTATTTCTTACTTCGAATATTTTTATTTCTCTCTATTACAAACTACTCTCAATTACAATTAATTTAATCTGAAATACGAAAATTTTTTTCGTCTTCTAAATTTTTTAATTTCAAATTTTTTTTCCATATACAAATTTTTGCTGTGTGTTGTGAATTTTTTTTTCCTCCCATAACCAATTGAAATATTTTATCTCTTTCATATAATACATTTGGTGCATAATTAATTCAAATCACCATTGATAATATTCATTTATTTTTCTTTCGTCTCTAAATTATTTTGTTTTGTTGGAATACAGAACTAGATCGAATACCTTTTCCCCTGTTATCTTTTTTTCTCATTTAATTCTCCTCTCCCTTTTCACTGGTCTGAAAGTAGCTAATCTCACTTCACCCTCATATTTTATTATTTTCATCATTATTTGATTACTTTGATTATTGAATTCAATTACAAATTACCTTGGGTTGTAAAAGTCTTGTTATATTTTTTTTATTTTTTATTTTTTTAAAAAGGGAAGTGTCCAATCTCAACTTTAACTTGTGTTCTTTCTTGCCCTGTGTGGACCTACTTGAGAAACACACCAGGACAAACCAATATCCAATCATCATATTTTACATTGTTTGGTTATCACAGAGATGGCAATCCTTTTCTTGCGGCATTTGCTGGGGATTGATATCCGTTTTTTATTTTTATTTTTTTTTTATATTATTTTATTTGGTCCAGTCAATTCATTCATTATGAACACTGAAAATAATGATAGGGTTTCGAATATTTTCCGTGGAAATGGCTATGAGGGATGGTGTGCAACTGTCATAAGTACCCTGATTGGTAAAGGCTGCCACTCCATGATCTTTCCTACTGCTCGTGAAACAAGTTATATTTACACCTCATCTGAAGAATGCCTTACTTCCAAATGGCTTAAATTCTTTCAAACTCAGGATAGGGCCAAAGCCTACATTTTCGAAAGACTCGACAAAAGAATCCTTCATCATGTCAAAACCTGCGACATTGTTTCTCAAATTTTTGAAATTTTGGATGCTTGTTATAGAAATCAGACACCTATTAACATCATGGTTTTAAAATCTAAATTTCAGTCCCTTTGCTTCAATCCAAGGAGAGGTACCATCCGTAGATTCTTAGAATATTTTTCAAATATTGTTGAAGAACTACATGATGCTAATTACCCCCTGTCAGAAGCAGATGAAATTGATCAATTAATGATGTCTTTACCCAAAAAATTTGATACTGTCTTCTCCAAATTCCGCCAATTAGAAATTGAAAAGCGAACTACTGTCAGGCTCACAAAAATGATACTAGAAAAATGTGATCGTATCGAATATTCTAATAAAACTTTTCCCGGGTTTGATCAGCCAAAATCATCATTTCAACCCATGAACCAGAAAATAAATTTTCAAAATTTTCGAAATAATAAAAATTTTAATAATCAAAATTCCAATTATAAACTACAAGTTATCTCAATGATCACAAAAATAATCAAGAAAAATTAAATAGTTATCCTTCAAAAGATAACATTTCCCAAATGGATGTTACATGTTTTAGATGTAATAAAAAAGGACATATGTCAAGGACATGCCCTAATGAAAAATCTACTACTAGTAACACTCCTCAACCCTCTAATCAGAATAGTATTTCAAAATCCCAAAATTCAAAAAACACGAACCCCCAAAATAAAACAAATGATAAGTCCAATTTTCGTGTGAAATATTCAATGATGTTACATTCAAATCTTAATCATTTAAGCTTTGATGACATTGACGATGAATTTCAACAGTATCAAAATCCGTTCCCCCAAAAAACCAACTACATACGTTGTTACTAGACAATGGAGCAGATGACCACATGGTCAACGATCTTTCGAAATTAAGAAACATACGTAAGGTCGACAATACCCGTAGAGCACTTTGTGCTAAAAAAGGAGTATTTGTAAATCCCACTCATATCGGATCTATGTACATTAATGTCTGCAATTCTAAAGCAGAATTCTCTACTATTCATTTAAAAGAAGTCTATTACGATCTTTAAGCCTTGATATTTGGTCAGGTGCTAAAATCATGGAATCAGTAATTTTTAAGATCATAACTGACACTGATCATGCAAACATCATAAATAAAGAAACTGGCGAAATCACCATAACGCTCCAAAGAGAGGTTCCATGTATTACATAGGTTACGAGATTGTGGAAGATGAAGAAGAACAGAAAGTCTATCAGGAGCTCGCGTGTATGCCTGTACCTAATACTAACATAGATCAGGAAGATCAAATAGATGATCTAAATCAAAATCTTGAAGAACAAATTGAGGCAGAAAATAATATTCCACATAGAGAGCAGGAAAGCATTGACCAAACCCAAAATTTACAAGATGCTGCAGTGGAAACAGCCACTCAGGAAATTTATTCCGAATCTGAGGAAAAATTAAATGGAGAGAGTGTCGGAATAAACAGAAAGCACAAGAAAAATATTAATAAAACTAAAACACTTTGGCATTGAAGACTAGGTCATCTAAGTGGCAAAAGCCTGAAAGCCTTGTCTAAAGTAGTTGTAGGCATGCCCCAAAATTTGGTCTTTAGGGATGACAACTTTGCCACATGTGAAATCTGCATAAAAGCCAAATCCACTCGACTTGGTCATCATGGTGTGAGAACTCGACCAACTAGAAGAATGGAAGTAATCTCATCAGATATCATGGGACCCTTTCAAGAGGCATATAACGGAGAAAAATTTATTATAACATTTATCGACCATTATTCGAAATATACTCTTGCTTTCCCAATTTTCAAAAAATCACAAGCCTTTGATAAATTTAAAGAGTATTATCTGTCATTTAACACTAAATTTCACAACGATCCCATCTCTCTATTAAGAACAGATCAAGCAAAAGAATACTCCGATACAAAAATGACACAATTTTGCTCCGAAAAGGGAATCACCTTAGATGATGGTGTGGTATATAACCCCGAACTAAATGCCATAGCCGAAAGGCAAAATAGAACCCTACTCGAACTAGTAAGAGCTATATTATACGACGCCAAAATTGACTTTAAATTATGGTCAACAATTGTATTAGTATTTTCATTATTATTATTTTGGAGGGTATTATTATTATTACAATTTTGAGCTATGTGACCATTTTGACCACATTTATAACATTTTGGATTATTTGGGTTATAATTTCTATTATTACCTCTATAATTATTGCCTCGGTAATTTCCATTGTTTCGATAATTATTTCCTCTATAATTACCGTTTCCGTTATTATTTGAATTATAATTATTATTAATTTGTTGTGTATTTGGTTCATTGCCATTTCCATTATTATTTGTACTATAATTCCGATTGTTGCCTTTATAGTTATTATAACTATTACCCTTATAATTGTTCCATCCTCGATAATTACCATTACGACCTCTATAATTATTATTATTACCATTGCCATTATTCCTATAGTTATTATTATTATTGGGATTATTATTATTTTGTTTCTTTAATGTCTGATCTCTAAATTTTTGATCAGCATCTTCTCTCAAAATTCGTTTAAAATTGTCGATATTTCGTTCATTAGGGGGTAGATTCTCGAACTGCATTTTTGCCAGGGCCTGTTCATAGCATAGTGCAAGTTGTAGGTTCTCTAATTCTTCCTCTTCACTCACTTCTTTTCCGCTATCTCTTACATCTGTAACGAGTTCATCCCATTTTTTAAGGAATCCTCTCATATTTCCCCGGGTTGGAATCTAAATTCCATCCACTTAGATTTGGCCATGTTAGCTGTAACTGATGTTTTGGTACCATATATGTTATCTAATTTTTTTTAACATCATTATGGCTGTGTTACAGTTACGTATTTGCTTTGTAATATCATTAGAAACCCTTTCAAGTACGAATGCTTTGGCATTGTCTTGCATTTTACAGTAGTTTATCATTTCCTTACTGGGCCTAAAATTTAAATCATCTATGTGGGATATATAAGATTGTAAGAATTCATGCTCTCCAAAGATGTCATAATAACCAGCACCCCTAATGGCTGAAATAATAATTCGCCTCCAATCCAAGTAATACTTTCCATTGAAAACCTTTCCTAATGGAGCTTGAATGGGTTTGATTTCATTTACATTCGACATATTTTCTTCAATTTTCTTGAAACTTAATAAATTATCTTCTATATTTGTAATAGATATATATTTTTTACTTTCTAATGTTTCTTTTTCAATATTTCTTATAAGATTTTGTTCTTTTAATTCAATTTTTTCGTATTCTTTTTCAATATTATGAATTTTTTCTTTTTCTTTTTTATCCAGTTTCTTTATTTTTTAATTTTATTATTTATTATTTCAAAAATTTATTTATAAATTTTTTCTCTGATTCCAATGCACTATATATTCTAGATGAAAAGTAATTTGGTGTTGAATCAGATATTTTAATATATTTAAATGAGCTAATTTCCTCTATTTTTCCAGAAATGTCAATTGTGAAAGACTCCAATATTACTTCTCCCGTGAAATACGTATAACAAGGAAGATTATATGTTTCTAATTTCAAATCTACTACTTTCTCCCCTTCAAACTTTTTCAACAATTCTTCTAATTCTTCTTTCTCAATCTTATACTCTCCTATTTTATTTTCTAATATATTTATTAAAGTTGACATATATTTTATAAGGGGGAAGGAAAAAAAATTATTTATCACCCCCTCAAATGCACAATAAAAAATTTAAGAAACGTAAAAAATAATTCAACTAAACATATATTACCTTGACATGAATGAATTTTTTCGTCAATCTGTAGTTGTGTGAATTTGTAGTTTTTTTGAATCCCAATTTTCACCGTCGTAATCTCCGCTTAATTTTGATGTAGGTTGGCCTAAAAAATTTGTGGTCTTAGTTGTTGGTGATCTCTTATAGAGTCCTTGAAGACGGGAGCAGAAGATTTCTTCAGGTGGTTCCCTGTATCGTTGGCGGTCTTTTCTGAATTGTAGTTCGTTGACTTTCAGGGTCGGCCGTTATTGGATCAGGAACAATTTTGGTTACGTTTTTATTTTTTTTGACTTCGAAAAAAAATTTTAATTAAAAAATTTGAGTTTAACTTTCTCAATTGCACGACACTTTTCGTGTATTATTCGTATAAAAACGATATAAATTTATGCACAACAATGAATCAATTTCAAAAATGAGTCTGCTTTTTTATAATTTAATTTTATTCTTCTGTTACTGTCCAACCACAGTGATGGCTACCATGATGTGAGGTGGTAAATACGAGGAACGAAAAAGAGTAAGAGAGAAGTTTTCACGATAGAATTTATTAGCAGACTAAAAATATAATTTCAAGTAAAATACGTAATGGCGAAGAAACAGTGTTATCGGTTCGAGAATAGTAGGGGAAGCACTTTGTAATGAGAGTGTACGTGTGACATATATATATATAGATTGATGTGATGATGATGATGATGATGAAGAATGAGATGAGGTAGGATTTTGTATCAACACTAATATCAAACTCACCTACCAAGAGTTTTTAAAGTCAGAAAAATTTTATTTCAAAACATTTTTCTGAAAGTAATTATTATTCTTTTACTTTTAACAGGAGGAAATATTTATAAAAAATTATTTTTTAGTTAATTTAAAAATTCACATGTAGTAACAGATTTGAATATTACTCAGACACGAAGCACTTCTACTAGCTTCAACATTTGTATTACTTTAACGGACATTATTTGAACCTTAGCCCTACGGTGACTAATGTGAAAATTTTTAAAACCCAATTAAGTAACCTAACAAACTCTCAACTTTAGTGAACTAAAGAATTTGCAAAAATTACAAGTATATTAACCATCTTGTCTTTTAAAAAGAGACACAAAACAGCAAGAAAACTGGCCAGAACATCAGATTATATACCCATATCTCCCAACAAAGTTCTTTCCATCATCACTAAAATTTGAGTGGAAAAAAGGAAAGAAAATATTTGTTATGAAAGAATATACTTGATACCTACAAGTTCTCCAATAAATATGCTAAAGAGAGACAACAATCAGTGAATTTTTGGTAAAAGGAAAGAAACAGTGAAAACAATAAAAATCAAAAATAAAAGCAACAGAAACAGAAGCAGTTCTCTCAAGGTCAGTGAAAATGACTCATAAAATATGAATATCATTTTCTCATTCAACTAAATCAAAACCATCTATAAAAAACTACATCTCTCCTAATTATCCAAAATTTGCCTCATCCATCGGTGGAATTGAGAGCAAATCTAAGAAAAGAATGTCAAGGTGACAATTTACCAAATTTTGGAGAAGAAAAACAATAAGAAGAAAATAAAAGGACTTCTACCATAATTATGTGGTAAAAATTGAAAATATGGGAGGAAATTGATGTTGGAAGAATATATTTGGTAAAAATATTGGAGGTGATTGTAAAAGGAGGGAAGAAGAAGGAAAGAAACAAGTTTTGGCCATCAATAAAATGAGAATAACAAATAATTGCCCGTATTACGCACAAATATATATATATCTTTATTTACTACACTTTCTGCCTAATACTTCGCTGCCTTTTGAAAAACTTTGTAATTCCCCGCCACCAAAAATGATATTCTCGATCTTCCATTGTGTGGAATAAGACATAGTGAGCGAGTGTAACTAAGACTGTAATTTAATAATATAAGAAAGTACCAAGCTGCACATGCGCCATATTGTACTTTTTAATCCAAGGGTAAAATCTCCTACTTTACTTATAGTTGATACACACAAAAATGTCAGTTTTTAGGATTAGTGTTGGAAAAAATAAATTACATCACTATTCTTTATTAAGAACTCGAAGCCCAACAGATTTTGAGAAAACTTCCAAAAAGAACAGAACTTATGTTTTCACGACGAATTGTTCTTATGTATGTGTAAGATTCATAAAAGTTTACTGTCAGTTTGTTCCGTAGTTTTTTAAATGAAAAAATAAACATCAAATATGAAATGAGCACCTACAAATATACCTGCTAATGTATCACACAAAAAAAAATGAAAATTAAAAAATTTACCCACTTTTGAAGCCCACGGTGGATGAGGAACGGGTTGAATGAAAAACAGAACATCAAATTTTAAATCAGTGCCCCAAGAAACATACTCGGTGATATATCACATAATCAAATATGAGAAGTCAAAATTTTCCCATCTTTGAATGTCCCTGGGGTTGGGAGATGGGTTGAATAAAAAAATAAAGATTAAATATGAAATCAGCGCCCCAAGAAACATACCCGCTGATGTATCACAAAATAAATTACAAAAGGAGAATAGATTCACTTTAAAAAAATACTCATTTGCCTGTAAATAAATGAAAACATTTTTCCTCTTTTTCTTTCGAGTTTCTTTCTCCCTTTCTCCTACATCAACACTTTTTGAAGGAGAGTTGACAATGAAAAAACAAACCAACACAACATAATTTTTTGCAACTTGACTAAACCATTATGACGAAAATTACAATCAGTTTCCAGTTATTTTCTCTAAAAAGTACCTCTCCAATTCCCGGATTTGCTCCCTGAATTTTGAATGAAATAAGTCTAATTTTTCACATCGTATTCTCCAAGGTTGTCTTCATGTCCGTCGTTTGGCAGAATTTGGAGATGATGATTAGTGACAGCTAACCCCTTTCTTTAAAACTGAATTGGTTTTTAAAAATTTTTTAAAAAGACAGTATAAACATAACCTTGATAAAATAAATGTAGAAAACTAGAAGTGAATCGCGGCAAAATTGAATGAGCGAGAACATGGAGCAGGAAGTACTTTTTTGGTCATCGCAGAACTACACCCTTAAGCTTTAAATGCTATTTTTTTCATTTTCAGAAAGTATGCTCTCGAAACGACTATCAAAAATTCGAAAAACTTCATATTCTTAGATTGCGCCAATTCAATGGAACTTCAAAATCATAATTTTCCAAGATTCAAGTATTTCAAACAGACTGCGGCCAATTCGCCAATTTTCGTACAAATTTAAAGAGACGGGCGTATACCTATTTCCTTCTGAAGTTCTTGAAGTTGAGGTATGTTCCAATTAATTACTTCCAAATGTTTTTCAAAAATAATTAGTTTTTAAATAATTCATTCACACGGTTACGACGTCAATCACTTTACTTATGTGTCGATCAATTTAAAGTAATCAATTTTAGGGAACTTAGCATTTGACTGATTTGAAAGCGGTGAATATTGACAAGATAAGACTGCCACTGCTAAGGGCTAATTAATAATATAAGAATTTTCTTTTCAGGATTTCTGTAAACTTATTTCCTCGAGAAAAAAAAAACAAGAAGCGACTGAGTATCACAATGGAAGTCCAAGAAAAAATCGTAACGTTAGCTATGAAAAAGAAATTACAATTATTGAATTACAGAATGATTTATTAAAATTAAAAAATAATAAAAAGAAGTATTAAAATCCCAAAATTTATTCCTTCAGATCCGGAGATAACCAACCATCTACCGAGTGGGACATATCATTCAAAGCATTTGTTATGGTGCGTTGTAAATTTTCCGGTATGACCTCGAATAATTTATCTGTCATATTTAAAACAATATCATCGGCTATGTTTTTTGTCTGCGATATAGACGCCGATTCGTCAACAGGCGCTGATACAAAATTTGTTTCATTAAGATATGGACCACTTTCATTTTTAGGCGTATATCCCTTTAATAAGGCTTCTATAGAGTCGATTTCCTTCTCAGAGGAATATTTTTTGGTCACATCCATAGAAGCTTCTTTCTGATCACTTATCGCATTTTCTGCATCATTCTCTGTTTTCATTTGTTGGTCGGATTCACTCGTCTGAAAAAAATAAAATATGTGCAAAAACAATGATGGAAAATCGACTACGCAGAGATTTTAATGAGTATACAAAATTCGGTTATCTTTAACATCACTCATGTCCATGCTCTTTTACTTGAGGTTACTTCTAATCGGTTCATTTCTTTTGTTCAAATAAAAATAAATGACTATTAAAGTAGAATAGTAACATTCCAGAAAAGTAGCAATATCGCTAGAAATTTTAACTGAATTCTAACATCAATTCAGATAATTTCGATCTCCGACAAACACATAATTAGAATGAAAATTATTTTCAATATTGAAAGGGCCGCCTTTCTTTGAAAATTACAGAATTTAAACCAAACATCAATTCAATGCGACATTTTCATCTCACGTAGTTTTCTTAGTACACGAAAAATGATTAAAAAATGCCAAAGCAGACAAGGATACACCAAAAAAAAAAAAAAAAAACCTAAAAATCCTGAAGTCAATTATTTAAGACTTTAATAATAAAGACAGTCTATAAGCCTACTTACTAATAACTGACTGCCAACAAACTTCTTAGAGTACGTGGCGTAGTGGTTAGGTGCTCGGATTTTCAATCGAAATTTTGCGAATAGAAGAATGGCCACCATCATATTCTCAAAAATTCCGATGCAAAATAATGAAGTACTGAGTTTGGGCTTCAATATTCCAATAAAAAAGTAATGCTGGTGGCCAACGAATTTCGGTTATCCCCTCCTATTCTCTAGCCCATGAGCGAAGTACCCATCTAGCCAAAAGCCCCCCCCCCCAAAAAAAAAATGGTTTATTCAGTTCTGATTGAGCCTAGAGTCCACATATGTTTTTTGGGTCCCAACAAGTGGTTCAATTCAAAAATAGACCCTAAATTTGAATTCAACGCCCGTACCCAATGACGAATCATTTAATATGTGAAAATATCCAACGCCCTTTTTAGGTTCACAGGGATCCAACGGTGGTAGAAACGTAGCCAAGACTTCTTCAAGGGGTGAAAAACAATTTGATAACCTTTTTTCTTTTTTTTACTCTTTACTTTCGAAAATTTATGAAATTTAAGAAATTTAGCATTAATGGAACCTACTGTCGCATAGTTATTACGAAACATTTTTCAAAATTTGTAAAATGATAAGCAAAACAAAAGAAAAAAGAAGATCGGGTTTTATCCAAAAATAGATCTCAAATTAAACTGGCGATTCAAAAAACAAATTCGATGATTTATCACACAGTCGTAAGTACAAATATTATTCTAATCGCCTTTATCGGTCTTCAAGGGCTCAAAGAGTAGTTCAATCGAAAAATTGACCGTAAATTTGAACTTGAAGCTTCAAAAAATTTATTCATACAAGTTCTTAGTAATCGGTATAAGGATGATAGCAAATACACGAAGTATACGTTTCGTATGTCGGTAATGGCGAATATCGAAAATGTCGAGTATCGCCGATGAGCCGAAAATTTTACCCATATCAGTAACCCGATTTATAAGACATAATCTTCTGTCCAACGTCACAAATTTCTGAATTTCAAATTAGTAAAAACATCAACTTACTTCAGAAATCGCTGAGCCCGCTTCTGGCAAAGCATAATGAAAAATACAAGTAACATTGGGAATTGGTACGACAGGTTCTTTACAAGTATGATCATTCTTCTGGATACCACATTCTTGAAATAGCACTTGACAATGATCCTGAAGATATTAATCCGATTAGTACGTTAGTAATGTACGAAATAAATTGCACATGGTAAACTTACATTTAAAATATGTTTTTTGCAATATTTAGTGCTCGGAATGACTCTCAATGAACATTTCACACCACCTTCGGCGAAAACACATTTGATGTAATTTTTATTTCGAACACACCAACCTGGGGTAATCTATCAACAGAAAATCGTGAGATCGACAAATATTAGAGTGTAAGGCTGATTTAGCTGATTGCTTCATCTATATAAAAGTGATGCAAAACAGATAATTTTTAAACCCAAACCAAAGAATTAGAAATGTTCGAGAACTTACGGTCTTTCTCCGGTCAAGCATTTTCTTAAATAACAGTGCTTCGGGGCCAATACCAATCTTTTTGTACTTAGCTAATGATTTTAAGTGATCGAACTGTTTCTTCTCTTGTATGGTCATATTTCGCGGCTTCTGGAGTGTACCTTTACATAAGGAGCCACCGATGAACACCATGAAAGAGACAAACATCTCGCAAGAAAAACAAAAATTTACCATAAATTTCTTTTTCACGTTTTAGCTCTGCAAGATATTTACTCCTCTTCTCTCGCAATAAATATAGAAGTCGTCGGTATTGTTGAATACACAGATTCTGAATTTTAGCAGCATGATTTCGAATGGCCAATGCCATTTCTTCTTCTGTGAATACTCCAGCATGTCTAAAAAATACACTTCGATCAAACAAACACGAACGAAACAGAAAAACAAATGAATATCAATCATTCGCTAACACACCTCAATGGATCATTCAGCTCATGATCTAAACTTTCCGTATCTGATGAATCTTGTTCTCCATTATCCCAAACATTGTCTACAGTAGCGGCTTCTACATCAGAATCTACATCGCAAGAGAAATTCAGCGTTTCATTTGTTTTTGCGTTAATTTCAGCTGGATTGATATCAGCTGAAAAAATATTCACGATTTTAGATGATACAACGAAGTGAACTTACCAATGGAGACAAGCAGTTAACTCACTGAAAGGATTTACAACGATATTCTTATTCTTTTCTATTTGCTCGAGTAACTCATCAGCTGTAGCACCAACAAGTTTATCTCCTTTCTTGTAGTAAGGACTATGTTTGACATAATGAGATAAATTATAAAGAATAGTATCCGCAGTTGATAACGGCGGCAATATTCGGCATTTTGGTTTTAAACGACTAGCTTCGTACTCTTCGGTGTGTTCTTTACAAAGTCTAAACACAAAGATAAAAGAAATGAGTAACAATTCAATGTTCAAACTCAAGAAGAAACATATGAATTACACGAACCCATTTTGAGTGTGATTCTTCGGAAACGTAGTCACAGCAAATGGACACTTCTCACCGGTTTGAGAATATGTATACGAACACTGTTTGAAGGGTGCATTTTTGGCTTCTAAGACATGTTTTTCACAATACTGGTATGAATTCAAAGGGACACGAGAACAACTGTACTTCTTATACATACATCGAGTCACTTTTCTTCGAGTAATACTTCGCGATAGTTTCAGGGAAGACATTGAAACATTCGCTATAGCCCTAAAAATATTAATAAAATAATAAGAAGAATGAAGAAAGGTACGAATGATAAAGAAGAAAAAAGAAATTAAACAAATTAACAATGAATGAACCAAATTCCCAAACTATACAAGAAGAGCAAAGTAAGTTATATTATTTTCATATCCACTTTATTTAGAACAATGAATTCTAGAGATGTGTCCGTTGACCGAGAACTAGTTCATTTGAACTAATCTTTTGAAAGACCTAAATGAACGAGACCGAAAGATGAGAATGAACTAGTTCACTTTGAACTAAAAGATATTATCAAATCAAAGTTATTGTGAGTTAGTGGCGATCACCAATATGAAAGATTTCACATTAACCGAACAAGAACAACAACCAGCGATGATATTAAACGAAAACCATTGAAGAAACACTAAAATTGTATTCAACACAATAAGAAAAAGATTCAACTTTTAAGATCTCATTTTATTCTCTGTTCACATAACAACATTTGGAGATCAATTAACTGACAGTCAAAATCTTTGACTATATAGCTTATGCACTGCTAGAACTGATAAGAAATACATAGACTAAAATAGAAGACCGCTAAAGCCACTGTTAACAGGCGTTCTTTTTACGAGAAACGACCTTTGGTGATAAGTGAAAGTGATTCCAAATTTCCAATTCTAGCTAGAAAAAAATTAATTTTTATATTTCGTTAATTTAGTAATTAAAATTATATTTGAAGATAATTAATTTTATTATTATTCTACTTTGCCATTGACACATGATAAAATGGCATTATTTGTACGTTTATAGAATAATTAATGACATAAATATGTAATACTTTACTAGAACTTCATTCCACTGATACTTTAAGTGCATCAAAAACTTGACTTAACAGAAGAGATGAGTATACATCCACTATCTAATGGTCTAGAAGCATCTAATGGCAATAGCTTACCAACAGATTTGTTGCAATCTCTTAATGATTTTGAAGAAGCTTGCAATAAATTGGATTTTGTAAATGTAATTGGTGCATTCTCATAAACTATTATATAGTTAACTGTATAGTATAGTATTAAGATAAGAATAAGGAAATTATTAATATTTTCCTTATTCTACCTGTATATAAGTACGTAATTCTTTGATTAGTTTTCATCAACAGTAATAACATTTAATCCCATTTGCATTAAAACGCCCTGTATAAAAAAAAAAGTTAGAATTACAGAACAAAATAATTAGGTCTAAATATAAAATACACAATATTGTTGAGGTGAGTTTCGATCGATTCATCCAAGAAAAATTAAGCACGGACATTTATCACTAAAAAGATTTATTCATGACTTTAGTACAACGACTGACAAGCGGAGAACATTCTCCGTCGAGCAGTGGCGGTAGGAATATTATACTGGCGATCAGTGTCGCCACATGTAGAAAGAATAAATGTAATAATGTGTTACATGCAGTGTTGGTTAGTATACAGTTGTGTGTTTGTGAGGTAGTGAGGGAATCGTATCCCAACACCCCCCTGCGATTCAAAACGGACGAACGAACATATACGTGAATTAGTGTCACATATCGCATGTATTTAAAACAAAATATAAACAAGAAATAAGCAAAAGCAGTCAAAAATTATTACATGTAGTTGTCATATAAGAAAAAATTATATATATATAAAAATGGTATAATAAACAATCAAAAAAAAATATGTCGTTGACTAGTATAATGTTTTATGATAAATGTGTATGGATTCATATATTGTCATAATGTATTATCTTAAATATATCGTGTAAAGTTAACATGAGGTATATATATAACCTTATGTTATAGTGTCACGTCTTATAATTATTGTGTGATTTTGGTTTTAAAAATATGGAAAATTGGTAGGTCGGAGAGATCAATATCTCCTCATCGTCAGCTGTAGAAAAAAATTATTATGTATATATATATGTCCCTATAATTAGTCGTGTGGGATTTTAATATGATTGTACTATTGTGGGAATCAATTGTATATATTAGGGAATGCTGATACCAGTAAGAGAGGCAGAGCAGCTACGGGGAACCTATTGTATGTTGTGAAATGAATTGTGAAACGAAATATGGACCGCTTGGTTTACGATAGGCGCTAAAAGACCGACGCCCATCCGCAGTCCAAACCAAAAACAAAAAATTTTGAGGGTTGAGTCAATTAAGACTATTGGCCGAAAAGTTGACTTGTCCGGAGTATTCTCATAACAATATTTTGAAAAGTTTTCCGATCTAGTGCCTTAGTTAAAATATCGGCAACCTGATCAGATGACCTAATATCGTTAAACATTATTAACTTATTTTGAAATGCTTCTAAAACTGCATAGCATTTGATCGCTAGTGACCTGGAGCGTTTCTGGCCTCCCCCAGATGCAATGCGTGATGCGGATATATTATCTTCATACACTTGCACTGAGTCGGTTACAGAAAAAACGCTCTCAGTAAGTCTCCAGATCACATATATATCGTCCAGAGCGTCATTCAACGCAATTAGTTTGGCTGCAGTTGCCGACGTTACAACCGAATTTTGCCGGTGAACGGCCCAGTTCAA